>WBNM01026078.1:0-50497 GCA_013399055.1 Ramphastos sulfuratus | reverse complement strand
GGGGGGAGGGGGGGGGGAGGAGTGAATTGATAACAAAACAAAAAAATGAAGCAAAAAATAATGAGAAGACAAAAAGAGCACGGAACTTGTGAAATAACATTATTCAACAAGACCGGGCAATTTCTGCACCTAAAATGCTGCAAGATGTCATAACCAAGCAAGCAAAAAAATTGGCAACCCAAGTCCCAGTGCTATTTTTAGCATCCTTCATTGTCTGTGAAGGTTAATGAAAGAGATTCACAATATTAATTAGCAATGTCTCTACTGTAAAATAATAAGGCTTAGAAACCACTCTAACATTTTATAGCAGTTCCTATTAAGGCATTAGACTATGTTAGTGAGAATAATTGTCTTGTGTCTACAAATGTACATCTTCCTGAACTTAGACAGGGACCAAATAATTATATATTAACCAAGATTTACTTGATAAGCAAGCATTAGCTGAGATCTATTTTGAAGAGATAAGGCATCAACAACTTTACGAAGACTCCTATGCTTTATTTGAGGACAATTCAACATTACCTCTTAGCCTTACTTCATTTTCGTTGGAAAGATCTCAGGTGAATGCATCATATTGATTTAACACCTCAAGAAATCTTATTTTTGCTATAATGTATTTGTAATTTCTTAGCAGTAATTAAATTACTGACAAATACAAGGAGGAAAAAAGTTCATGCAATTAAAATGCAAAAACACTTATTTGCACAGTAATAGGGCAAGTGGATCATGATTTTTGCACATTTACTATACTACATTTTTAGGTAGAAAAGTGTCCCAAATTTTAATTATGAACTGGAGAACAACAGGAATAAGGTATTTGAGAACAGCCTTTTTAAAAAAATTATTTTTAAACATTTTAAAATCCACACCATTCCCAGCATTTAATGCTCGGTTTCAGCAGTTTCTAAAAGCTGTAGGATATTTTTTGGGGGGGGGAGTTCTTTATGAAGAACTTATAAAGGACCTTGTTATAGGTCTTTTAATGAGGACATAAGTAAAAGCATTCAGCATAAGTGAAAGAATTCAGCTGAGCTGACAGATACTAACTTCTCAGTTTTATCTTCAGTTCATTTTCAGAAAGTTTGTATCTTGGTTGATATCTGACATTACTAAGTGTCTGGTTTGTGTGTTTAGTACAAGGTCTAACGTGATGATGTATTTCTACCTCTGAAGGATAACAGCTGCACTTTATTTCCATTGCTCCCTGTGCATTATTGTGCTTCCGCAATAGAGACTGTGCATCACTCTTTTACAGGTAAATTATTTTAACACTAACACCAGAATAAAAAAAAAACAATCTTTTTCCTACCTTACTAGTCCTGTCCCCACTATCACACCTGCTGAATTAAGCAGCACCACTCCACTTTGGACTATATTTGGGTTTTGAACCACTCCAAGTATAACAAGTGTTAGTAATTCACCAATGATATGAGATGCTAGGACAGCAGCAAAGAAAATTCCAAATCTGGAAGCATCAGGATACAACCCTATAGTCCTGTACAAAAATGAACAAAAGAAGATTTTAAAAGCAGTGTTTGTGTATTACATTTGGAAGTAGCTTTTGTTTTTCCTTGGTTTTATTTACTTTTTTGCAGTTACAGCTCATTAAGTGAACAGTTTATGTCTTAACCCTAAGTATGCTCTTTGGAGCCTTAAGGTAAAGGACATCCACTTAACGCTGCTGCAGAAGTGCAGATGTATTAGGTTTTCTCCATCTAGACTGGTAACGTAACCATAGCAGAAATGTGCATTGTTTCAGAGTGACCACCACAGCTTTGACAAGCCCTCAAACCAACATCCTCCTTTTAGGGTTTGTGCACAGTGAGTTAATTATGTAGGTCACGTCTTTAAAGAACATCCTTACGTAGATAATTAACAGATGGAATTTTGCACTTCTGATCCTGTCAGTGCAAATGTGAAAATTAATTGGCAGGCTAATTGAATTCACTGCCCATGTAGTTCATCCAAACACTATTTCCTCTCTACTCCTCCACTCTCATATGACCTGCCATTCCCAGCTTTTCCCTAGCTAACCAAAGGAAAAAAAGTCCTCCCAAAGTGTACTAAAAGTTAAGAAAGGCCAGAAATCCCAAGCACAAATACAGGCTGAGTGGTGAATGGCTGAGAGCAGTCCTGAGGAAAAGGACCTNTAGATGATCCTTGAGATCTCTTCCAACCTTACCATTCTATGATTCTATGAAATTGTTTGGCAAACTTTTTTCAGGTTTAGAGCATATATATGAAAGATGGCAAAACCTTTTATTACATAGTACTCTTTTTCCAAAATACTTGTACCACAATAGCTTCACACCAGGTACAGACTGAATGTTTTGCCTTTCTAAAAAGCAGTATTCAATATTTTTTCTCCTCTCGTCTCCTCTCCTCTCCTCTCTCCTCTCCTCCCCTCTCCTTAAAACAGACATATTAATTTTCTCACAGACTTTCCTGTAGCATTTTTTGTAATGCCAAAATAATGTCTATTATAAATAGATGGCCAAACATTGATTCTTCAAGTATTAAACTTGAAGTATTCAATGAACTAGCAGGTATTTAGCAACCCTTAATCACAGACTGGTGCAGAAGAAACAGCTTTCTAAAGTCCTGTCACCTTCTCTGTGGTGCTCTAATACTTTACACAGAGCTATGTAGATACAGACTAGTAAATCTGAGGTAGGAACTGAAATAGGAGGAAGGTTGAAATAGTAGGGAAAAAAAGTCGAAAGAGAAAATATTACAGTCATAGAATGGTAGGATGATAAAGACTCCTAGAACATTTCCCAGAGGTATCTTTAGCTAGGAAAATCTGCATAAACACAACACATTTACATGATAGCAAAAGTTTCTGTACTTGTTCTTGGCCAGACCTGCCTTGTTTCTGATCAGGTATGATTTTGAGTCTGTATGATCCAAACTGTCTGACCCTACAAATACAAACTCTGAGGCTTGTAAGGACACCTACCAGAGGCTCTACAAAAGTTATGTCCATTCAGTTCTGCACAGATCTTCAGAATTTCATAAACTGCTTACCCTGAGGTCTAAGGGCACTATGAAATCACTCAGACACATTGCTGATGGCTTCCAAACAGCTAGGAGCAGCAAAGATATGCAGAGGCTAATATCTGTAAATATTACCCATTAACTGGAGACACATACTTTATTGTTGACTGTGTTTGAAGCTACCAAAGCGCCAGGGCAAAGTCTGTCCATACAGATGTCCTGCTCATTAAGGACTGACAAAGAGTGGAAGTCCACAAACCTTCCCTCAATGAGTCTGTGAAAGTGCTTTCCAAGTGGCTGCCTTCTCCACAACCAGCTCGGTTTCGGGCAGAAACAAAAGGGCTCTGGTGAGCATCCTCTAAACGCTTGTTGGGAGGAGTAATTTCTGCTTGTCCGGGAAAAAACAGCTTTCTGAGGGAGCACTGCCTGAAGCGGGCAGCACTGACAGCTTGCAAAAATAAAACCTTAGGTAGTTAGGGGGACAAAGAGAAAAATGCCTCATTAAAAATTACCAAGTTACCTACAGAATGGGACGGCTTATTTACTCAGAAAATGTTTTAACACCACCTGAAAGAGAAGGGCTAAAAATGTGTTACCTTTCCTTAAGATTTGTCTATATTAATTCTGAGACACAACAGCATGAAGACAGGCTGGGAGGCTTGTTGCTGACAAGACAATTGAAACTGGTTAAGATAAAGACAATAACAGTCCAATAGATGGTAGAAGTGCTTACCAGTATATAAAGGTGCTGAATATTGCCACGCTGATGACACTGAAGGGCAGGAAATGTATTATATATGCTAAAAGCATTTCCCACTTCTTATACAAGCCATCTTTACTTTCTTGGTCACTGATAGCACGTAAAGGTGGGACTGGATTAAATACATAAGAAATAAATTAAATCACAATTTAATACATCAGGACTTGTTGGTAGCAAAAATTACCTGAAGCACAGAGACAACGTCGAGAATGTATTGGAAACATTCTGTCTAAACCAATCTGATTGCTTCCTTCACTCCCCCAATACAAACATGAAAAACATGCTCCCTGCAGATTGCAAAAGTAAGCTTAATGTAAGAGGGATAGCTAGGGCAACATGCCAGCCAGCCTTCTCTTTTTTCTGATACAAACTGAAGACATGAAAAAACTGCCATCACTGGATAATTCCTTGAGATGCTCTCATCTCAAGGTGATAAGAGGAGTGTATGTTCCCTACACAGAATAGTTTTCAGAGCTGTAAATAGAAACTACTGTTGGTCTTAGTATGTCAGCTGTAAGAGAAAAAAGTCATCATCACATAATAATCTTAAATTAATTATGCTTAATTGTTATCTAGAGTGGTTTTGTAGTTCCATCCTTTCTGTATCTTTCTTTTTGATCTTAACTGCAGACCCAGACTTCATCCCTCCTTTATAATGCTATGTGCAGGCAAGTCAAGGGCTCTTGCACAGTTCAGAATATGGCCTCCATACACAGGCAAGTTGGCAAAGGGAGAGGCAGGGATCATGATATATTCCTTCATTAAGTGCACTGAACCTGGAGCCCCTCTGATGAGCTCATCTTTTTCTGTGCTGTGAAGCTTCCCATTGCTTCACCTTAAAAATTCATGTTTCTATATAAGCTCTATCTAAAATGATTAAGAACCTTTACATAATTATCTTCAAAAAAGACTTTTTCTTATTTACATAATAGCTGCAGTAATCCCTGGTGCTGCACATAACACAGGACAGAAACTCACAAAGTGCAACAGCATTGAGCATCCCTGTGTAGGGTGGGGCACTCACGCACTGGTAAATGAGCCCCACACGGTCCTGCACAGCTCCTTTCACCAAGTCACTCTTTAGTCTAAGAAGGAAAAAGGCTACAAACAAGCCAAATAACAAATTCTGGAGGAGACGCATGGTGATGCCCATCTTATCTCTGGAGAAGTTTCTTGTTGTCCTCCTGGTAATGAAATAAAATGAGAACAGTACACTTGTTAGCTATGACTGACCACATGTTGGTAGGATATTTAGCTCTGAACAACTCTTACACACAGTATCCACATAAAGGCAATTTATTAAAAAAGACAGAGACAAATACAATGGTAGACAAAAAAAAAAAAAAAAAAAAAAGGAAAAAAAGAAATTGCATTTATATATAGGGGGGAAATCCCAAAAGATTAGTGCATAAGGAAAGATATTTTTCTTTTAATAAAGGAACATGCACACACAGAGAAAGGTCGTACCGTAAAAGAATCCATGATTTGAAAAAAGCACTGGGTGAGTCTTTGTTTTTGAATGGTATTGGTGGGAGTTCTCTCATATACTTTGTTCTTTCAATAGCTGTCAGTACTTTGGTAAAGATCTCTGAGTTTTTGTAGGCTGATACAATTACTTGAACTCTACTGTAGGTTTCAAGCTCACGTTCCTTGCTTCTGGTGTCCACAGATGTCAGATCCACTGTAAATTTACAAAGTATTTACACTACATATGCACATCACTTTCCCTTCCTATCTCTTCCACCTTGCAACTAACATTTCCTTCTCTATATCCTGAAATCTATAAAGAAGGAAAGCTCCACCAAAAGTATTCAACATTTCTTTTATCCCTCGCTTCAGTTAGAAGCAGCATGAATGAATAGATGTGCAGCCATAACAATTTCCTGTGTTTTGTGGCCTCTGTAGAGGTCTGAATTGTGAGTCCTTTGACTGGAAATGCAAGGACTGAGTGGTGTGATGGTCAGATCTTTAGCATTCTCCTTACACAGAGAACTGTGCCACCAGTGAAGTACTACTGCTGCTGACAACAAGGCAGAGCATTAGCTGAGGGAGGATATTGATGAGGATAAAGAGATGACATTCTGGGCATGTATTTTTCAGGTTTTCAGGCAAATTTCAGCTTCAGCAAGGCCAAATGCCAGGTCCTGCACTTGGCCCACAACAACCCCAAGCAACGCCACAGGCTTGGGGCAGTGTGGCTGGAGAGCTGCCTGGCAGAAAGGGATCTGGGGGTTCTAATTGACAAGTAACTGAACATGAGGAAGCAGTGTGCCCAGGTGGCAAGGAAAGCCAATGGCATCCTGGCTTGGATTAGAAATGCTGTGTCCAGAAGGAATAGGGAGGTGATTGTCCCCTTATGCTCGGCTCTGGTGAGGCCACACCTCGAGTATTGTGTATGGTTTTGGGCATCTCATTACAAGAGTGATGTGGAGCTGCTGGAGCAAGTGCAGGTGAGGGCAATGAAGCTGGGGAAGGGCCTGGAGAATAAATCTTACGAGGAGTGACTAAGGGAGCTGGGGATGGTTAGTTTGAAAAAGAGGAGGCTGAGAGGAGACCTCATTGTTGTCTACCTGAAAGGACATTGTGGAGAGCTTGGTGCTGTTCTCTTCTCATAGGTAAATAGTGATAGAACAAGAGGGAATGGCCTCAAGCTGCGACTGGGTAGGTTTAGACTAGATATTAGGAAAAATTTCTTCACAGAAAGAGTGGTCAGGCATTGGAATGAGCTGCCCAGGGAGGTGGTGAAGTCACCAACCCTGGATGTGTTTAAAAGCTGTTCGGATGTGGTGCTTGGGGATATGGTTTAGGGTAAATCTTGTAGAGTAGGTATATTGGTTGGACTTGGTGATCCTGAGGGCCTTTTCCAACCTGAATGTTTCTGTGATTCTGTGAAAAGCTGAGACATGGCTCCTTGATTTTGTTGTGTCCTCTGCCTGCTCCCATAACCATGGAGCTCTGGTTTTCAGTTCAGCTGAGCTCACGCTGCAGACACTCTGCTCTTCTCTACTGGAGCTGTTACTGTGTTGTTGCACTGGGTTTTGCCCATCTGCTCAGACACACTGCTGCTTTAATATTAATATTAGAGGATGTTCAGCAGGCCAAATTCCCCTAGCAGGCTGAAAGAACTGGCTGTGGAACTTACGAAAGGTAAATGCTTCACAGTGTTAATGTTCCTTTCTAATAAATCCACACACCACTAATCCACACAATCCACTAATAAATTCCTGACACCAGCAATTCTGTTACTGGCAGATGGGAACTTTGTGCGTGCTATTAATACAAGTCACACAGATTCAGCAAATGCATTACAAATTTCCTTTTCCCCTAATGACAAAGTTTAAAAAAAAAGACCATTGTTCTCAGGAATAACTGTTCTTACAGATTTTTGTATTACTCCTCTAGAGCTGATGCCTTTATCAGTAATTTCTTCCCAAAGTTTCTGCCTTCCTTAGTTTAGCAGTGGTGAAGTTCAACTTCAAAATACAAACTGAACAAGAGGAAAAGGAGGCCTTGTCCAAGAGACTTAATTTATCCTCAAAACCTGAATTAAGTTTATGAATACTTCTCTAGTGTTCTGAAAGCTGGAATTCAGCAGAATTGTCTTTAGTGGTAAACAGATGCAAAATGAAGTCTTTGCTTCTGTAAATATAACCATCCGAAACACAGGTACATTTCAATGATACAATCCACACTGAATACATAGGATCTATTTTCCTCTGCTCTTGGTGTAAGTGATATCAGATTATGTCCCTTCATTCAATCATTAAATCGCCCAAAAAATATAAACTACCAATTTTCCACAGACTAAATATTCTGCCAATTCTTTGCTCTAAACTGTATTTTTTTTCCTTTTCTTGTCACATTCACAGGCTGACATTTGAAGAATGCAGTACTCTCTTTTCCAAGCTTTTTAAAAAGTGGGTCTAAGTCTCAAATCATCTATGCTTTTCAAGACTATTCAAATTCATGAAGGTAAAATTATCCTTGCTGTCACACCAGTATTTTCTGCTTCATCCCATTCCAGCTTCGTGTCAACAATGATCCTCTTTTCTCTCCTGAGTTTAGGATGTCATTCATACAATAGGATAACACTGCCTCCTCTGAACATGACTTTTTGGATTGGTCAAATTCCCTGGTTAATGCCCAGGTAGAAAGTAGCTTACGTGCTAGATTTAAAATCAGGAACACAGACATGTATGTATATGTGTACATATGCATGCACACACAAACATGTAATCTTCAAATGTATTACCTGCCTGGCTCAGATAGGACAAGTGCCCTGCAGTGAAACCAAGGCTCATTCCAAAAGTCTCATGCTAACCCTTTTTTTATGCCACTTCATCCTGGATTGGTATAACATTGCTCTTCAGCTTTTGCCAACAGCTTATGATGATTATCTCTCTTTGTTCTGCTCCAGTAGCTCAACCTGGTATTAGCAACTCCCCAAACTTTTGGAAACCTCAGTCTCTGAACCTCTGAAAATTGATGCTTCAAGTCATCTGGTACTTACTCTAACATCCTTTCCTCAAGGCAACAACTGTTTTCAGTTGCTTGGCATCACGCATAATAGCATGGGACTTTCCACAGTTCTGGGATCAAATTGAGTTTCCAACATCCAGTCAAGAGGCCTATGCAGGAGATGCCATCAGGAATCCATAGGCTTCATGAAGTTGAGATTCCTTTTTTATTGGAAGTTTACTCCTTTCTGCTGTGTTTCAGACCTACAGTAAACTTTTGCCATTCTATGAAGCCAGTGGAGATTACATGGGCCTGAGCACCCTTGTTTCATCTCTGAGCTGAGAATAATTACAAAGTTGGGAAAGAATTCAAAGACATTCCTATCTCTGGAAAAACTTCAATCTGGGGAAGAAAACAACTTGTTTGTCTGAAAGGATCCCATATTTTTACCAAAACAGCTTAGACAAACTTACCATAGAAGTCAAAAGGATTTGATTGCTCAGGACAAGAATAGCCACAGTCACCAAAGAATGTGATCATTTCCATAGGGTTCCCACAGAAAACCATTTCTCCAAAGCTCATGATGGCTATTTTGTCAAATAACTGTGGGAAGGCAAATTAATATATTAGCAATATGTACTGAGGAGCGATGCATTAATTCTTCAGTATAGTTGCTGTCTTGGTAATAAAAATGCTTTAATCAGGGAAAAATAATTTTTACATATTTAGACTTCCTTAGTTTATTTCAAATAAAATTTGTCCTTTCTTTTGGTCTTCTCAGTGGTTGTGCAAGATAACAGATTTTTAAGCTCTTAAAACTAGTGGTCCTCAAAACTGTCAGCAACAGCAGCATTGCAGAGGCAACCCACACGCAGAAATGGGAGCTGTGGGTTTCTGACTTCACTTCTAAGGCACCTTCACTTACTGACTAGTCAGTACCTGGCACGTAGTAGCTCCAGTCCAGCTCCAGTAAAATCTCCATATTGTTGGAAAAAGTCATCCTGAAGTGCTTAAGGACTTCAACAGCATTGCATTTTGGGTGAAATTTGCCAAGGCAGGGTTTCCACCAGCTATGATCCATCTACATTCCCAAGGCACCAGGACTGCTTTCAGTCCAGAAAAGCACTTCCACTCTCTGCTGGCTTTATGACCACTTATGCTCAATTCAGTCAGCCTTGCATTCATGTGGTGGGTGATGGATGTACCAGAAGAGCAAAGTGTGAAAGAGTAATGGAAAGGGAAAATGCTCTCTGCAGCATAAGCCCTACAAGGCAGTCCTGCTCAGCCACATGATCAAGGGGTACCTACATCACTTGACACAAAGAGAGAAAAAGAAGCTTCGTTTTGTTTTTTTTTTCCCCAAATCTTGGCTTAATCTCTCTTAAGCTGCAAATGTTACTGAAATATGAATATGTAAAGTGGTGTTTTTTACAGCGTCTGCACACATGGCTTCTCTCAGTGTTTTTTGTTTAGGTAGCTGTATAACACAAAGGTTAGGCAGTGTTCATGCTATTTTCACAGGGCATTATGTATCCAAATGTGCCCTGTGACTGGTAGAAGGCTAGAGCTGTAATGTTTGAGACAAGCCTGCGTTTATGCAGTGGGGAAGGAAGAGAACTTTTGGAGGAAACTATATTAGATTTTATACTTTTGTCCTGAAAAAAGCTCTAGGTACTAAAAAAAGAAAAAAAAAAAGATAAAAAACAGAACAAAGCAAACAAATAAATAACCCACCACCACACCCCCCCAAAAAAAAAAAAAACAAACCAAAAAACCAAAACCAAACTCAACAAACCCAAATAGTGAGTAGATATCATTTACCCTGAAAAGTTCTGAGCGAGGCTGATGGATCGTAATAATCACAATTCTGTCTTTGTGTGCAAGATCTGAGAGAAGTGAGACTATATGATTTGCAGTCAGGCAGTCCAGCCCTGTTGTTGGTTCATCAAGTAGCATGATCTCTGTGAAATGACAAGGAACAGCATTAAAAGTCAGGGAGGAAGTATCATAGCATTTGCCTTTGAGGCTCATTTGGCAAATAGTATAGAAATTACATGTGAAGTTCCACATATAAAGCAGAGTATGCATTAACATTGCCATAATGTGATTTTTTTCAGGTTTAGTGCTTTACTAGTTTGGTTTCAATGACTATGATAAGGACATAAAAAACTGCTACAGGATCAGAGTAAAATCTTTCTTTGTTAAGGTGAAGTTTGAAAATTTCCAAATTAGCCTTAATGTATACATCTGCTTCTAAGAACGATGGCAAATTCCAGCATGTATACAAATGTAAGCAATTAGCTAGAAGTTACAATCTGAATTAAATAATTAGCTAGAAGTTATAATCTGAATTAGATCTATATATACACAGAATTTGTAATGAACAAAGAGATGTTAAACTACAGGATATATAATTCCAAGATGAGAGAGTTTTGGTGCATTTCTTTATTGTTTTATTGGACATAGAAGGGTAAAAATTACAGTCAAATTCATTATTTGTACATAGATGAGATACAGCACAGAAGAGGGTAACTCAACCTTGATGAGGATAAGAGGGGAGTAGAGCTTTCTTTATAGGTTAATCTACACAGAGTTATAGTGCTTAGTATAGAGTTTAGTGACTGCACTGAGCAATTACTACACCAAATGAATTTTCTAGGAATGACCTAGGAAGTGTTATACTTCACTTGGCTATTTAAATGCTCTTTCCAGCCTGGTATGCAATCCTGGCACTCCTGCACCCCTACAGGGACTCCAGAATCCAATAATTGCACTCCCTCAAACTGTTTCCAAACTGACAACATTTACAGTGCTGTTTCTCATGGCTAATCCTTCTAGTTAGTCTGCTTTGATTTTCATTCATCAGAATTTTTGTGGCTCTGGACGTACATGGTGCTCATACTTACACGACTCACTGGCAGCTGCTCCACTACAAGGCTCAGTGAGTGCATACGTATGGCTCTAATATACTCAGAATATACATTAAATGTAGTAAATATAATGTAAGTAATGTGCCACAACCAACACTGCAGGCACAAGCCCAGAAAGACTTAAAATGGATACATGCAAGTCTAAACTTACATTCAGTCCCTAAGACTTTAAAACTGACCACTTTACAAGGTCAGCTCATAAATTAATGGGAGACCCCACTCTTCCTTTGCTCCCATTACTAGACTAGCATTTGCTGAATTACACAATATAAAAGCTTTAGTACCGTAAAGTGCTTTATGGAGGCCCACAATCAGAGGGCAAAGTGGCATAGGTTTGGAAAATCCATGCAGTGGTACTCACTGGGATCTTGTAATAGCTGGGCTGCAATTGAAACACGGCGCCTCTCACCCCCAGAAATGCCAGCAAAAATACGGCTTCCAATTATTTTGTCAGCAATGTGGCTGAGACTCAGCTCAGCCAAAACTGCATCCACCTGAAATATAATTACAATTTAGAAAGACTAAGCACAGTCCAGCACAGATACCTGTGTGCAATACTTAAAAAATGAAAGGAAAAAAACCCCATCATTTTTATCTATGATTTTCCCAATATGCTGACTGCATCCACTCATTTCTATTTGATTATTTGTAATACAGTATTTCAGTTATTATTTTTTAAAATGTTATTTTCATCTATTCTCAAATTAGTAGCATTTTAGTTTCAGCTAATATTAAGAGACTGAGTTCAGAAGTGGGGCTGCAAGTTACAGTATGAAGCACAATGCACTGCTCTGTCTTCCAAAGTAAGGGAGCATAAAGGTACATCAATTCTGAGGAGTTATAAAATACTAAGTGGAAGGTAGGTGAAGAGACCGATGTCAAAAGCCTTTGGTCAGAAATATCCAAACTTTACTGTCAAAAGAGGCCTAAAAGACTCTTTCAGGAGAACTGAAACACATCTATTTTTATCCAGAAAGTAGCTTGTAGGGGCTTATTAGACCAGTGTTTTTCAAAGCTGTTGCGATGATTAGTGAGAGGCATCCAGCAGGATACAGAGTAATGTCAAAGACACCTCTGCTCTCCATGAGGATTGCCAGTACACAGAGGATTTGGCTTACCAGCTGGGGAAGGGGAACTGGCTTCAATGCCAACAGCAGCATCTCCTACAGCAGTAACTGCTGCAGCTTTGGGCAGGAGAGCTTTGTCCCAGCACAACAGTGATTCTCTGTGGCATCATTGCAAGCCTTTTGCAGAGGAGCACCAGAGAGCTTGCATCCTCCTCCTCAGCAGGGGATTTCTTCCCATTTTCAGAATGAAGACTGCAAAACCTTATAGACTTAACAGCTAGAGATGGCAAGTGCTGCTGGTGAAAGCATTACATGGCACAACATCTGCTTTTCTGGTGGAAGATGATAAAATACAGACCTTCTCTTTGATGAGGTCGTTGGAGCATTTCTGAAGAGTTAGTAAAGCAGTGTAGGTCAGAGACTCTTGTATGGTGAGAAAGCTTAACAAAGTGTCACTCTGAATTAAAAAAAAAAAAAAAGTGAAGAGGAAGACACAGTTAGTACTATAGGAATTGAGATCTTGCCTTAGGATGCACAACCTCCATTCATCGATACAATTTATTAGCTGCTTTGTACCAAACTTAACACAAAACTTACAGGCAGATCACACTACTCCATTACACTAGCAGCGTTACTTTCTTTACATGAGAGGAAGAATGGTGCACAAGAATAAATGTAGAAATCAACCTGTGGCATGTAAGAGAAGCAATCTCTAAACTGTTCTCTCTTCAACTGATGCCCATTCACATACACTTCACCAAAGAGGTTTTCTTTATGTCTCAGTCTTCCTGATACTGCATCCAGAAGTGTTGTTTTCCCAGATCCTTTCAAACAAAAGAGATTGTGATGAGAGACATATAAAAAGAAGATGGTCTTCTCACTGGAGTAGAGACATATAAAAAGAAGAATGGTGGGTTTATTCTCAATAGCACTAAAATAATAGGTTCTGAAAATGCAGCTAGTTAAGGAGAGGTAAATAATAAAGCTAGAATATGTGTAAATTATCCTTTAATTAGTACAAATACTTCACAGTGGAACATTTGGGTTTATTAGTAACCTTTTATTTTATTTAAGTTAGAATTGTTAGATGACAGAATATTGACCTCTGAAAACCAAAGTTTTTCAAAGCAGAGTTAAAATCAACTGCAATTCCATTATTTAAAAGGCAGACCTCGATCCCATTCATGTAACTGTGGAAGTCACCAGTATTAATTCTGATCTTATTTCTTTTGAAGTACTGGAACAACTTACCAGAGTTTCCTAAAATCCCCATAATCTGGCCACTCTCTATGTGAAATGAAACATCCTTAAGTACCTGTCGGGTCCACTTTTTACGATATAAAGAAAGGTTCCACCATGGGCCAACATGTTCGCTTGAAAAATAAACACAAAATAATTTTAAAAAAATTAAATACTTAAAAAAAAAAAAAAAAAAAGGTGTAAAGTGAGTAAATGGTGTGTAGTTACTTGCATGTGGGATGGGCCCTTGCAAGGATTTTTAAGTATTGAAAAAATAAAAAATTCTTTCTTTTTTTTTCCCTCCTCTTGACCCCCAGGCATTAACTTTTTAGTTTCGGTGTTATCTGGAAGCTAAAACAAAGACTGAATATATTTTTCAAAATGACTGCTGGGAGGATTTCAGACTGCAATCTAAAGGGGAAACTTGAACTGAG
The DNA here is from genome assembly GCA_013399055.1 of Ramphastos sulfuratus. Taxonomy (NCBI): domain Eukaryota; kingdom Metazoa; phylum Chordata; class Aves; order Piciformes; family Ramphastidae; genus Ramphastos; species Ramphastos sulfuratus. The sequence continues at coordinate 36,612 of WBNM01026078.1, read as the reverse complement.
GCTTTATTTGTTGATGCTTGCCACCCATTAACCCACCTGAAGGTGTTCTTAGGGCTTCATGTCACCCTCCTGGCAGCAGCAGGAAAGGCAGTGGGGAAGGGCACAATCATTGTAGATCTCCTCTAGAGCATCTCCTTCGGTGATGTGAACTGACAAATCCTCTGGAGGACAGATTGGCTTTGCCTCCCTCAAGTCATGCACTCTACCCCTGTGACAGGCAGCCCAGCACCATGAGGCAGCCAAAAAACATCCTTCCTCTGCTGGTCTGAAGTCAAACCCACAGCCAACCAGTCCCAGTCCCTCTCCCCTTGGTCTCTGGGCACCAGAGCAGCTCCTGGCAGGGAGGGGCTCACCTGCTATCCTTGCTGGCCCTACCTGATGGTGTAGGAGATGCCTTGGACACTGATGCTGTTGGACAGCTGCCCCGCAGCCTTTGCCTCACTTGGCTGTCCGCCGCTGCTGCTGCTCCTCTCTGGGGCAAGAGACCCTCTGCCCAACATCCTGAGGTGCAGGGGACCCACAGGCTTCCTCCCTCACGATGCTGGCCACGTATCCAATGCTGCCACCACCATGCCTCCCTCGTCACTGGGCAGACGCAGCTCCTCACTGTCCCCAGGTCAGAGTGGGTCACTGCTGCAGTGCTTACCACCCGAGCAAGCACCTAAAAGAAAACAGAGGAGCTCTCAGTTGTTTCTTTCTCCTGAGAACAACTGATAGGTGATTAGTTGAAGCCACTATCTGATGTACCTTTAGCCTGAGCTGTTACGGTCCCAGAGGAAGGGAACATTTCTCAGTCCACAGGGTCACACCAGCTTCAGAGACACAACGTGCCAAGAGAAATGGTGCTGCCGTGAAGGTGGCTGGAAAGGGCTCAGCTGGAAATTCAAGAGAAGGGGAATTTCCAGACCTTTCAAAGAGCCCACAGTCAAACTACCACAGGGAGCAAGACCTTTCACCACCAACATGAAGGAAGCCACTGAAACTGTCTCTCTAGACAGTGCCGACTGGAGTCACACAGCATGCAAGGGCTTGCCGGTGAGTGAGAGATATGCATAGCAGGAAGGAACTCGACAGGTTCATCCCCTCACAGCTACAGCTCTTGTCCGGGGCTTTCTCAGACAGCAAGACTTTAGCTCCTTCATCTCTGAAATGGGGAGCTGAAAGGATCTCTTACCCCAAAGAGCACATTGGGGATGAAGTTGGCACCATGTAAGCTGTGCTGAGATGCCATGGTGGTGGGGCTGGGAGAAGGGATCTTCAAACAAAGGTGGAGCAGGAAGTCCCTGAGCATGGACTGGACTGGCTTCCCCAGGACATGCTTTCAGGCTGTCAAACCAGCTCCCCACATTTGTGGGGGCCACCTCTTTCTTGAAAAATTCAGTTCAAGGTAAGCAAGTGTGCAAAGTGCTTTGACAGAAGGGGAAGCTTGAAGGGCTTTAACAAGGTTTTCCAAGCTGCCTGGCATTGTGCTGCTTTCTGCTGTACATCTGAAAAGTTTAATCAGCCTCATTTGATATGAAAGCCAATGTGCACACAAAGATTGTGTGGTCACCATCTGCCAAAGATACCACAGGAACAGATAGGATCTGCTGCACAGGGAACAGGTCTATTTGCCTTGGCTAGAAATGAGTTTGACTTTTTGGAAAGACACGAGTTTCTGGCAGTGAGATGGCTGTTTGGCATAAACACTACAGGCATGCACACAGAATTAAATCCAAAGTCAGAAGGCTGCCTTAGCCTTAGACTTTTTAACTGCAGTTATATGCAAAAGGTTAACTACGACGAGTTACTCTAGAGACTCATAGCTCAGAACTCCAAGTTGAGTTAAGAAAAAGAAAACGGGGGGGGGGGGGGGGGGGGGGGGAAAAAAGACTCTACTTGTGGTCATCCACCTACTTTTCCATAAAGCCTCCAAGCTAAAGGAGTCCCTGTGGAATTCAATAAAAATTATAATTCTAATGGATCTTAATTTTCAGCTGCCATAACTTATGACTTTTAATCTGCACTGTTTTGATCCAGTAGACTAACTCTGCATCAGCAGTACATTTTTTCCCCTCAAAAGCAGAAATAGAGTTCAGTCTCTTTTATCTCCATTTTGAAAGTGGCATCATTTAAAGTGAAAGCAAACAGAAGAGCATAGTACAGCATGTTTGGCTCTCATTAGAACAAAGTACATTTCATGCTGATTAACAGATAGCTCATCTCAGCCCCTCAGATTTCTGCACTGCAGTAACTCAGCAACAATTACAGCCTATGAAATATACTTCCCCTTCTGCTTTGCCTTTTCCAAACTCAAATTCTAACAGCAATTTAGGTATTATAATTAACTATTGTAATTAACAACTTTTCCAGACCAAGACTGAGGACAATATTTTTTGCTCTGAAGAAGATAACAGTCTGTATTTCACATATGGTGGAAAATCAAATATTCTCGAGGTCAAAGAACTCAACTACCAGGTAAAAGTTTTATTTATATACCCCTCTTCAGCAGGGAGCACATGCAGCAATACTTGTTTGTACACACAAGTCACTTTAAAAGTCAAAGTTGCTGAAGTTCATGACACTAATGCACATTCAAATTTCTCAGTCTTGAGACAGATTATTCCTGTAAGAGCTGGGACAGAAGAACTTCTTGTTCAACTAGGGATGTGAGGAGCCCTTGCTGGCAAGAATAAAAAGCAGAGCATGAAAACCATACTTGGCATAAAAGAACTTTTTTACGTGTATTTCTGCATTATTTTAACATATTGTCTGCTTGTAACATCATAACTTCAAAAATTTTTGTTGCTAAATAGTTTATTATTGGAATTGAAAGGACTTGTTTCTTCCTTTGTTAGGTTAATATGGCATCTCAGATTCCCTGGTATGAAAACCTTACACAGATGAAAATGCCATGGAGCTGGAAATCGGATCCCCATTCTCATGTGTCAATAATCCAGAATCTGAATTTAAAAGTTCAAAGTGGTCAAATGCTAGCTATTATAGGAAGCACTGGTAAGAGCAATGTAATTTCATAATTTCACCAAGTCTCAGATGAAATGAACAGAGCCAAGAGTGCCCTGCAGTCTTTTGAATGGCAGAATCTAGTTAAGAGACAGCTACTGGAAACATGTTACTTAAATACACACTTTAAAATGTATGAAGAGACAAAGCATGAGGAAACAAAGTGTAACACTGGGGAAAAAGTTTTATTATGACTTGTAGTCATTTACTGTTTGTTTCCTGAGGTGTAGTGGGGCCTGTGGTCTGCAATTACAGCTCTGCTAGACATGCAGCAGCTTCACAGCTCAGTTTCAAAATAGGCCAATTGCAGACCTTACCCAGGTACATAGCAGGCAAACGAGGGCAAATCCTATAGAAAAAGTCATCGGCAACTTGCATAGCCAGAAACAGGAATGCCCTTCAGATTGAAACAACTCTAACAGGATAAAAGGTTGCATTTGGATTAACGAAGAGAAACAGAATAGAAAAGACAATTCCTTTTCTGTTTGGCTTTGAAACACCTCTCTCTCTTTTTTCTTTTTTCACTTTCAGTTTCTGGTGTGATTGGTTTAATTTTCTCCAGGATGAGGCTGACTAACCAAGGAGAAGTGGCCTTTATCCGTTGTGGTTAGTTGAGTCTGAGCTGATCTAAGGGGATAAGCAGCAGGCATGTGACCTGTTAAAGTGAAGTAAAAAAGTACCTATCCTCTGGCAGCAACACCCCCCCATGCTATGTCTCCACTAGACTCTTCAATCAGCTTAGCTCAATGACTCAGTGAAGATGCTCTCTTGCAAAGGCAAAACATATTTGCCAAAGAAGTTTCAACTTTATTTCTGAAAAAGAGATATTTCTTCCCTATTGACACACGATTTTATTTTCTTAGCACATATTCTTAATGTAATTGAAGTTGTACCTTAGAGATCCTTCTGATAATAAAAGCAAAAGCTGTGAGGAGGTAACATATTGAGTTAAAGATATAGCACCTTCATAAGGTAACATACACTGAGCACAAAACCCTTTCAGCAAACTAGTCAAACTATTTTTAAAAGCTGTTTATCTTCTATTTCATCAGGTGCCTTACTAAGATGGATTAAACTACTGATGGGTTTCACATTGTCAATGGCAATCGATATGTCACTCTTAAATAGAGCAATATGTGGTTTACAGATGGATGGGTTTCTTTTCTAAGATATATATATTAAGAAGCAAGTGTAGAGTTAATCTTTCACCAGGGAGACTAGAAGTAAGTGACATCTAATCATAATAAGAGAGCTCTGTGGGTTTACATACAGTATCATACAACAAAAAAGAAAAATTCCTTTGCTATTTAAATCCAAATCAGGTGTTCCATTGTTTTCTTACTTCAGAGTATGAGCCAACTTTTCTTAATTATTTTAATGAATTTTTGTCTTAAGTAATTTTTTTTTAATTTAAATCATTATTAGATTCTTATTGTCTGTATAATCATTCATCACCTTAGTCACTCGGCTGTCTGAAATCAGAGTTCCGTCCCTAAAGCAAGCTTTTGCCAAGGAGCTAGGTCCCAGCCCTAGTCTGCACAGGATACCAATTGTCACCTCTGTTTCAAACAGGAAAGACAGATTAAGAGGAGGACAAAGTGATCTTGCTCCTTTAGTTCGTGGAGATATCCTCGATGCTCAGCTACCCAGTTCTGCTAAGAAATGACAAAGGATAAAGCTATGTATTCCATTCCAGAGGAAAGAGATCTTCTAAGCCTGAGCTTGTAGTCTGTAGTTTTTTTCAAGATCATTCTGTCTCTGTGGCTTTGGAAAAGCCAAGCTGGGGAAGACACATGATGGAACAAAAACTTCAATCCTCTGTCTGTGACTTGATCACCTTTGAAAAAGATCTCTTGGAAACTAATTTAATTTTCAATTTTGATTTTTTCTAGCTGGCGGGAAGACATCCCTGATCGATGTGATAACCTGCCGGGATCACGGAGGCAAAATCAAGTCTGGTCAAATCCTGATCAATAACAAACCCAGCACTCCGCAGCTTGTTAGGAAATGCATAGCCCATGTGCGGCAGGATGACCGACTGCTCCCCCACCTGACTGTCAGAGAAACACTATTGTTCATCGCCAAACTGCGTCTTCCAAAGTTTTTCTCAGACTCGCAAAGGGAAAAAAGGGTAATTAAGCTGTTGGGAAAAAAATTAAGTTGTCAAAAATGTGTCTGACAGGAATTATCCAAGAGATCCTGTGTATTTGGAGTCAGAACAGCTAATCTGCCATTTAAAAAATGTATATTATGAATTATAAACCGTTCTCTTCTTTCAAGATAGAAAGCAGCAATTGTTCCAAAGCTCACAAAAAATGACAATCTAGAGAAAGCATTAGAGTGGCTGAAAGAACTAATTTTTTTTTAATGTTATCTCTAAAATCAGGATTTGTTTTCAAGTGTCACTTGATCAGACAGCACTGAAATATCCAGATCATTTTTAACCACATCAATCATATTTTCAGATTTATCTCTGTGCAGATAAACTCTTGTTTTATCTCTGTTGCCCTTCGGATCCCCCAAGGTAGAAGAAGTCATAGCAGAACTACGCTTGCGCCAATGTGCAAACACCAGAGTAGGCAACGAGTACCTCCGTGGTGTTTCAGGAGGTGAGAGGCGGAGAGTGAGCATTGGTGTGCAGCTGCTCTGGAACCCGGGTGAGCAAAACTCTGACACCTTCCTTGTGCCTGCTACAGGCCACTGTGGGAAATGGGGCAGTAATTGAAGGTAGGGACTTTCAGGAAAGAGTCATACACACAGGTGCCCCTGGGGCAGCTTGCGAAGTTCATATTCGGGACACTTAACAGGTCTTGCACCACCCTCTGCCAGAGATCACTTATCCATAGCAATCTTAGACACAGTGACTAGGTGCTGGTCCATGTGCTTAAACTGAAATCAGTGCTGATCACAGATCATACTGAAATTATTGCAATAATAATTCTATAAATTGAGTGTTTCAGCAGCCAACCTGCTCTAGCTTCTGTCACCTTTGCCAGTGAAAAAGTGGTAACAGAGGGAGGCAAATCCGTCCAGCAGCTTTCATCCACTGCTCTCTAAAACTGCCATCACATAGACTACTGAAAGTTGCCTGAAGTCACCCCCACAGCTGGGCTGCAGTTTGTGCATATCAGCACAAGTTTTATTATCTGACCACATGCCACAAGTTACTTTGGAAGGCTGCTCTCCTATTGTAACATCAGGATTGTTTTCTTCTCCTACAGCCTAACCCCTCTACGTGTGCAATGTTAACAGGAAAGATCATTTTCCTGAATGCATAGTCAGTCATTGTGGTCTTGTGCAGCTCACTGATGTGGCTGGCTCATGCCACAGGTGAAGTAGAAATTTCCACCATTTTCAGGAGAAGCAAAATATGAGGCTAATTTTGCAGGTCTGAATTCCCCTATCTGCTCATATATATCAAAAGCATTACTAATCTTGGCTGAGCCTCTTGTTGAGCAAGATTTCCCATGAGCTCTCCCGTGAGCTCTGGAAAATGGATCTGAGAAATTTTTTTTTGCTTGTATAAAGTTATATTTTTGTAATTGCAGGAAAACATAAGTTGGGGGGGGGTCTTTTGGTTGTTTGTTTGGGTTTTTTTTGGTTGTGTTTTTTTGTAAGAAGTGATGCTCAAGAAAAGATATGTTGGTACTGAAGTAAAAAAATAATTTGTTCTAGGGAAAATAAGCAAAACTTTCTTAACATTTGAAATGCTATACCCCTCAACACAAAAATCATGTCTGTGTACAGACATTGCTTTGCACTGGTTGAGAACATTCAGTTCCACAGTAACACAAATACTAAAAAGTAATAAACCACTTTCAGGTTTGTAACAACCAATTGTAAAACAAATTAAAAACCCAATCATGCATATGTCTTCATATATATGTGCAAAATAGGTGCAAAACAGTGCAGTTGGTAGGGAGGAGGAGATACCTAAAAATACTCTGTGAGTACACATGAATAGTGCAAGAGGTTTAAATACCAGGCATTTAGCTCAAAATATTTCAGTAGACAGGATACAAAACTAGTACTGTTGCATTAATTAATATTTTAATACCTGATGTTTCTAAAGGCAGTGCAAAACTGCAGAGAATAATGTAAATTTATTAAGAAACCAAAATCTGCACCCCAATAAAAAAGAAAGAAAATTTTCAAATCTTGTTTCCAGTGTGAGTAAGATAAGATTTAAAATAATTACTCTTGATCATAATATTCAGGAAGATAGCAGAAGAAAATGCAATTGTTCACTATTAGGTGATGTGGATATGGAATATCCTTTGCACTTCAAAAATAGAAGGAATGTATCAGTGAGATTTCATACGCGAGCACCGTTTCACTTGGAACATACCTTCCAAATCACAGTTAAATTTATTGTCTTTGGCAGGAATACTCATCCTTGATGAACCTACATCTGGACTGGACAGTTTTACTGCGCATAACCTTGTCATAACACTATCCAGACTGGCCAGAGGAAACAGATTAGTTCTCCTTTCACTTCATCAGCCCCGGTCAGATATCTTCCAACTGTTTGATTTAGTTCTTCTGATGACTTCTGGAGTCACTGTCTATTCTGGAACAGCTAGAGACATGGTCCAGTATTTCACAGAAGCAGGCTATCCCTGCCCAAGGTACAGCAATCCTGCAGATTTCTATGGTTAGTATCAAACACTGTTATTAAAGCAAAACAAAACAAAAAAACCCAACCCCCCAAAACATACCCCAAACCCTGGAAATAATTTGCTTTCATAAGTGTATCAATACGCTTATTTCGTAAGTGTATCAATAATACTGATTTTTATTGTCCATAACTGTCTTAAGAATGCCTTATAACTGACTCAAATCAACAGTGCAACAAGTTCAGTTTTTAAATAAGATCCTTATTTGTTAGTGCAGGAAATGTAAGAAAAACAAAAGGCACAAACAAAATCACCTTTAAATACTCCTCCTTCTAACTCTTCCACATGTTTTGCATGCATATTTTCATCTTTTAGCTGGTTGAAACTTTTGTCCTCACTTGAAAAGACATGGATGAACTGAGTTTCTGTAGCCAGTTCTCTGAATCATGAGCTAGTTTTCCAGGCTGAGGAATAACATGTACTTGGAATAGCAAATGGGAAACAGAAGTGCTGCTCAGTAGAGCATGCTGGAGAGGAGGAAACCCAAATCCAGAACAGCAATCTTTTCATTTCTTTTCTCAAAGAAGGTTAACTGTATGGTTCCAAATCCATTCCTCTGAAGTTTTTTTGCAACATGCATAAGGAATATGGCCCTTTTAATCTAATGGCAGTAGTCATTTACCACAGAGGTTGGTTCAGTTCCAGCCCTTAGGTCTTTGCACTCAAGTTGGCTAGGAAACCTGGTACAGAGAGCAGTCTCAATCCTCTGGCATAACCTCTCTGTCTGTGTTTATGTGGCAGGTGGTATCGGCTGTGCAAATATAAACAGAAGTTAACCTCAGTGTCAAGCACTGCAAAAAGGTCTTTGTTTCCACCGTGGTTCAGAGCAGTCCTCAGACAAGGGCAGGCTTGAGGAAGGCTTGCAGCACCCCCATATGGGGATAGAGAGTCAAAGGCAGTCCTGGGGAAACTTATAGCTACAACCTGTGGTTACAAACCTCCACTACATGGACGCAGCGAGATATGAGAAAGGGAGAGCTGGGCAAAGAGTAACCTAATGAGGTTCAGCAAGGATAAGCGCAGAGTCCTGCACCTGGAAAGGAACAATAAACTACACCAGTACAGTCTGGGAGGTGATCTGCTGGAGAGCAGCCCTGTGGAGAAGGACCTGGGAGTCCTGGTGTGCTCTCTGTAGGACAGCAATGTGCCCTGGTGGCCAAGAAGGCCAATGTGATCTTGGGGTGCATTAAGAGGACTGTGTCCAGCAGACCGAGGGAGGTTCTCCTCCCCTTCTAGTCTGCCCTGGTGAGACCTCACCTGGAATATTGCATTCAGTTTTGGGCTCCCTAGCTAAGCAGGGACAGGGATCTACTTGAAAGAGTCCAATGGAGGGCTGCAAAGATGACTAAGGGGCTGGAGCACTGCCTTATGAGGAGAGGCTGATGGACCTGGGGCTTTGTGGTCTGGAGAAGAGAAGACTGAGAGGGGATCTAATCAATGTTTATTAAATATATGAGGGCTGGGTGTCAAGAGGGAGGGGACAGGCTCTTCTCAGTTGTGTCCTGAGACAGGACAAGGGGCAATGGGTATAAACTACAGCACAAGAAGTTCCACCTGTCCCTGCCTATGGCAGGGGGTTGGAACTAGATGATCCTTGAGGTCTCCTTCCAACCTTACCATTCTATGATTCTATGAGAAAGAACTTCATTGCTGTAGGAGTCATGGAGCACTGGAATAGGCTCCCCAGAGAGGTTGTGGAGTCTCCATTTTGGAGACTTTCAAGACCCGTCTGGATGTGTTCCTGTGTGACCTGTACTGGATTATGGTTCTGGAGGGTTGGACTCAATGATCTCTGGAGGTCCCTTCCAACTCCTAACATCCTGGGAGCCTATGAGGTGGAAGATCAGAGACAGTGCCCGTAGAAAGAGAAATGAGGGCAGCAGGAAGGTGGAATTAGGGCAGGGTGGCAGAGGATATCACAGTAAGAAGGAGCCCCTGATAGAAATGCACAAATGTGTCTCATAGAGAAAAAGGAGACCATGACAAAAGTGAAGAGGTAGGGCAGATTGCAACTGAAGAGAGATGATCACCCCAGTGTAAGGAGTTATGAAATGTACAGTAATATTTCTCTCAAAAAGCACCTGCAAAATGCCAAGTATTGTCAGTCTACAATGAAGGTTAACACTGGAAAATACTATTATAAGTTCAAAAGTTTTTAAGAAGTGTTTTTTTAAGTGTCACAATAGTGCTAAGTCAACTATTGCTACTGCTACTATATTGTCCTTAGATAGTGCTGCTCTTAGGCTTTCTCAGCATCACTTTATGGCACCTCTGTAAAATTAAATTACAGCAACAACCAACCAAAAAAATGAAAAAAACTAACCACCATTTTGCAGATGGAGAAAAAAACAACCTATGTGATTTAAGTCAAAGACACATAACAGATTTTAAAATGCCTACATGCCAGTAATGAAACACAAACTGTTTGTTTTCAGCACTGCTCCCAAGCCACTATTAAGTTTAGAAAAATCAAAAATACTGTTTCTTTCAGTGACTTGTTGAATGACTAGGTAAGAAATATCTTCCAAGAGAAAATATATTAACAATCTGTTCTTCTCTGAAGTAATGGATATGACTTTAACCACTGTAGCTGAATGCATGCACACAGGTTGCACTGTCTGTTCACAAGAGAATCTTTGATTCTGAACACATCATAAAGTTATCACATCTGTAGCATATAGTCTCATCCTACATTATGTCTTTCAGTTGATTTGACCAGTATTAATAAACAGACTGCAGAAAAGGAGATGGAAAGCCAAAAAAGAGCAAATACTCTTGCCAAGTTATTCCTAGAAAAAATAAAAGGTTTTGATGATTTCTTGTGGAAGGCTACTGAAGGAGACAATGCTGCAGCCACATTCAGCAAGCAAAGGTAAGGAAGTGTGTTGGACAGTAGATGTGAAATAACAGACACAGCCGGTGCTGATTTCTTTTCTTTCCTTTTCTTTTTGGCAGGTCCCACTTAAATTCAGAAGAGGCTATCAACATGCCTCAACATTCAAGTGATCAGTTACCAGGAGTCTTAAAGCAGTTCACTATATTATTAAGGTAACCTTATCACCAGTACGAACGGTTGTATATCATGTCCGTTTATGTTTTGAAGAATAAGAAAGAAGTACAAAATGAGAAATGAGTGAAAAAATGGTAACTGCTAAAAGTGCAGAGCAAGCACTAAGCCTGAGCAAGCTGTAGAGCAAAAGTGTTGTTTTACAAGCTCACTTCAGCACCAAGCCAGACATACAGCCTCATCTTTCTGTCCCAGGGCTCCTCCTGGACACAGTTTACTCTTGACTTACATTGCTAGGAGCCTGTGTGGCTTTGAAGAACAGCAGGAGACTCCACGGTCAGGAACATGGTCCAGTTTTGGTCACTGCCATCCTCATGCCCATGTCAAAGCATTGGGACTCAACCCTCTGAAAGCCCAGACAGTTGTGTGGTAGGCTCAGACACTGCCAGACATACACCTCTGCCTCAGACTTGAAGCTAGGAGGTTTCACTGATTATAGCCAGCATAGATGAGTATTGTAGGTGGATTTTATGCTTGTATACTCGAAAGAAACATGATCAGCTTGTATAGTATAAGCAGAATATTGCTACCAGTATCAGCTGTTGTTAGTGCATGCTGCAGGTATACTAATTGATTTTAGCAGAGTGTTTAGGGCAATGCATCTGAGTATAACTGGCATTAGTAAGGACCATATCTTATGGTCAGTGTTGCTGCTTTCCCAGTCGTCAAGTCTCCAATGACTTCAGAGATCTTCAAACGTTATTAATCCATGGATTTGAGGCCCTTCTCATGTCGTTATTAATTGGATTTTTGTACTATGGCCATGAGAAAAATGGACTCTCTCTTCGTGACACAACAGCACTGTTGTACATGCTAGGTGCACTAATCCCATTCACAGTGATCTTGGATGTTATTGCCAAATGTAAGTGTCAGTTTTCTTATAGATGTTATAAACAACCAAAATCAGACCGCCCCCCCACAAATGAATTTTTTTAAGTATACTTATTAATGCAATCCTAGGATGAAACCAGACTGTTTGTTGTACCTTGCAGGTCACTCGGAAAGAGCTATGCTTTATCATGACTTGGAAGATGGAATGTACTCTGTTAGCCCGTATTTCTTTGCTAAGGTAATTGGGTTTGGTGACAGAAAATGCAAACAGCTGGCGTTAACACTGAAACCCACAAATAAACCAAAGCCTTGTTGTATAAATGATCATATTCATATCAGACTTTGACCTTTTGTGCCTGCCTACTAAGGCTACCCATCTTGCTGCCTTGGCATTAATGGATTAAACCTCAAACTACTTTAGATCTGTTGCTGTAAGTCATGGCTGAGATCCCACTTCAGAAAGGCCAAAGGAGAATATCTCACCGAGTTGTTTGTCCAAAATTTGAGAAATCTCAAACTCAGATTTGAGGGTGTAGACCCACATATTCCACATGCTGAAGATCTTGGAGGGTTTGATTATGTGTCTTGAGCTGTAAAGCAAAACATTAATATTTATCACTAAAGCAAATGTAACACAAAAATGACAAAATTCTAACTGTAGTATTTTCGGTAGTTATTTGGGCTTGTACTGGTCAGAGGCAGAGTTTCTGGAAATTAATTCAGAACTTAAAAAAAAATTACATTCTATTTTCCGTAAGGTTTTAGAACAATCCCTTCTTTGTGATGTTGCCACTGTTAGAGGAGTTCTGCCTGCCATGGCATCTGTAATTTAGGTTTCCATTTCTGCATGAGATTTTAAATGCTTATTAGTGGTTGCCAGAGAAAAATATTCTTTGCATTGTGTCACAAAGATTGCATGTTATTCATAGAAAAATCAATGCAATTTTTTACGACCTTAGTATTAGAGGATGGTAGCAACCTTCTTTGGAGAAATAATCATAATGCTCTGCATACAGATCTTCATGTAATTCAGAAAATCCTTTGCATGTTTTTGTTTTACAAGAAGTTAAGCAGTTACTAAGTGGACCCACTCTGAGACAGGGTAGGGAAGTGGCCAACAGCCAAATTTGTCTCAAATCTGATCTCACACTAGACAACTAAATTTGGATGAAACATACATTGCTATGATTCAATAACTATATTATTAACAAGCACGGCAGCTCTCAAGAAAAGCATCTTAAATTCTTAGAACCTGCCAAAACTGTAGCAAAACAAAACATCTAATCTATAAAAAGAATCCTCTTAAATTTAACAATTAGTCATAACAATTGTCACAACTAGAGGGAAAAGTAGTAAGGATTTCAAATTCTCTTGTGGATTGTTTCTGTGTGTCACTGACAACACCTAGCAGGGAGATGATTGCATTGTAAGGGAGTACTTTTTTGTAGTTTTCATGAACAGTCCCTAGATACATCTAGGTGTATGCCAAGTGCTTTTGTAACTATCATTCTTTTTTTTGCTCCCCTTTCTCCCTCCTGAATAGATTTTGGGGGAGCTCCCAGAACACTGTGCTTTTGTTATAATTTATGGAATACCCATCTACTGGCTGGCAAATCTCACTCCTGAACCAGTGCATTTCCTGCTGAACTTCCTCTCAGTGTGGCTGGCTGTGTACAGTGCCCGTGCCATGGCACTTTGGGTGGCAGCACTACTGCCAACACTACAGCTCTCAGCCTTCTTTGGCAATGTCCTTTTCACATCATTCTACCTGAGTGGTGGCTTTGTGATAAGCCTGGAAAATCTCTGGACAGGTAAGACAACGCTTCCACCATCCCTCTGAACTGCTACATCAATGGTTTCCATTAGTGCCTGGGTGTTGTAGGCTGAGCATATCTCATATAGGAAAACTGAGTTTTATTCCTACCTTGGCAAGTATCTTCTTGGGTGGTGATAGTAAAGTCAGACTGTTCATTTTACATCAGTTTCTTCATTCCAGAATGAGATTACAAGCAGCTTTGTCAAAAAAGCCCTAGTGAAATAATCAGTTCTTATGTGGTTGCTGAATTTTTCAGTAAAAAGAAATAATACTCAGTAGATAAAGACTGAGCTCCAGTAAGACTTAATTGACAAGTGGGAACATGACAGATGCAGATATTAGCTCTCTCGTGATTCTCCATGTCCACATAACAATATCAAGTAGATCTGCCATTTCGTCCAATAATAGACTGTATGTGTTTAGAAGCTATAGTTGTCAAGAGATTAGACAAACCTGCTGTATTTGGCAGGAGCACAGTAGCTGTTGAGGTCTGTTCTCTGTATGTGAATCAATCTATTTATCTCTGCCATTCTATTTTTTTTTCCAGTTCCATTTTGGTTTTCTAAAATCTCTTTTCTAAGATGGAATTTTCAAAGCATGATGCAAATTCAGTTCACCGACACCACATATGAAACAACCATGGGAAACACCACTTTTCAAATACCTGGGAAACTTGTAAGTCACTAGTAAAATCTGCTGCAAACATTTGATAACCACTCAGAACACTGTTTATAAACCCATCGTATTTAAGTAGAAGATGCAGGCCTCCATTTTGGCAAGAGCTAAATCAAGGCATAAAGTTATGCTATAGTTACAATTTGTCCCTCACAGATGTCCCTACAGCAGTCACTCCTTTTTATACCTTTCTTGTTAGTGGAAGAAAAGCATGAAGGGCAGCTATTTCCATGCAAGCCCCAACCACATGCTTGCTGAACTCATTCGGCAGCTGAGGTGCATTCTCTGACCTATCACAGGCACTAGACACAGTGTGGCTGTAACTAGCTACCAAACCACTCTGAAAGTCATACCCAGACGGAAACCAAGGGGAAAGGCAGCAGGGGCCAGGGAAGCTCACATGAGAAACGCACATCTCAGACCCAGCATGAAAATTGTGTCTCCATTAACTACCCTTGAACTCCCCAGTTAAGAGGGACAGAGATCTGCAGAAGAGGGTCCAGCAGAGGGCTACGAGGATGATGAGGGGATTGAAGCACTGCCTGCTGAGGAGAGACTGAGGGACCTGGAGCTGTTTAGTCTGGAGAAGAGAAGACTGAGAGGGGATTTAATAAATGTCTATAAATATGTGAGGGCTGGAGGTCAGGAGGGGGGTCACTTGCTCCCTGGGATAGGACAAGGAGCAATGGATGGAAGCTGCAGCACAGGAGGTTCCAGCTCAACACAAGGGGGAACGTCTTTACTGTAAAGGTCCCAGAGCACTGGCACAGGCTGCCCAGAGAGGTTGTGGAGTCTCCTTCTCTGGAGCCTTTCAAGGCCCATCTGGATGTGTTCCTGTGTGACCTGAGCTGGATTGTATGGCCCTGCTCTGGCAGAGGGGTTGGACTGGAAGATCTCTTTGGGTCCCTTCCAACTCCTGACATCCTGTGAGCCTGTGAATTCTCTGTTATTCGTGATTATAGGTCACTCAGGCTCTGAACCTGGACTCTCATCCTCTCTACGTGAGCTATCTCATTCTCACTGGCATTGCTGGCAGCTTCCTGCTTTTATACTACTTATGTCTGGCAAAACAAAACCATTAATCAAGCCAAGACTGCTAACAGCAGATCACGCAGAGGAGGCAACAGGTTACAGCACCCCTCACAAGAAAACGAAAAGCCTACAAGTTTATTTTGGGTCACTTCCCTGGCCACCCGAGGGAGCGCAGGTACCTGGCGGGAGCGCCCGGTGACGCCAGCCCGGCTCGCCACAGGGTGGCAGCAGAGCACCAGGAGTGGAAGGCAGGCCGCGGGCCTCGCAGGCCTTGCAACCAGCTGGAGCTTCGGCCTGCCGCTGGGTTCTGGCGGGGGAGTTTTGTTCGACAGCGAGATATTTACAAGTTCTCCTTATCTTGAAATGTTCTCGGCTACGGGCTTATGATTTAAAAGGACTTATCCTAGCTGATGTTTCCGTTCACACCGTTTAGACCTAGAGCAATCACATACTTGATTTCCATCTTGTCCTTCTGAAGCATCAGTGAATTCTTTGGTGTTGGGTTCCTCCTTACTGTTCCTGTGAGTGCTGAAGTGTCACACGTGCTGCAGAAAGTAGTCCTTGCTGTGTTCCGATCCTGCTCTCTCAGAGCTCGCCAAGTCTGTGGTCACTCTAGGTTTAAACATTGTAGACTGAAACATCAGCTAGGATCAGTCCTTCTAAATCATAAACCTGTAGCTGAGAACAGTTTGAAAAAGAGGAGGCTGAGGGCAGACCTCACTGCTATCTACCACTACCTAAAGGGACATTTTGGAGAGGCTGGAGCTGGTCTCTTCTCAGAGGTAGTTGGAGACAGAGCAAGGGGGAATGGCCTCAAGCTGAGACTGGGGAGGTTTAGATTGGACATTAGGAAAAAGATTTTCATGGAGAGAGTGGTCAGGGACTGGAATGAGCTGCCCAAGGAGGTGATGGAGTCATCAACCCTGGCTGTGTTTAAGGAGGGTTTGGATGTGGTGCTTAGGGATATGGTTTAGGGTGAATCTTGTAGAGTAGGGTTCTAGGTTGGTAATGCTGAGCTGCTTCTCCAACCTGCATGTTTCTGTGATTTCACGATATGGAGAACTCATAAGTGTCTTGTCACCTGTAAAACCCGCACGCCAAACAAAAAACCCACCCCAAAACTCACCCCGGTTGCGAGCATTTTGTAAAACTAGCTTGCTTGATTTTAAATGTGCTTGTATACAGAAAACCAAAGCATGTCATCTGCTTCACTTCAATTTACATGCCACAAATCGTAGAAAACTCCCACTACGATAACCTAGAGTGCCCTCGATACTGTTATGTAATTAAAAAAAAAAAAGAAAAAGAAAGAAAAAAAAATTCCTCCAGAGGTAAGAATGAAAGAACATCAATATTCTGTTATTATATTTGGCAATTAGGACCGTCAGGTTAAGTTCCACGTTGTAATACATTCCCTGGAAGACCATAGTCTAAAGATGTAACAGCTTCAGCCTCAGGCAGCAGTGGGAATCCAAGACACTCCGAGGTTTTTCTAAGGTGAATGAATTCTCACGTTTCTTTCTGGTTCTGCTGCATTTGATGTAGGAAAAAACAAAAAAGCCCACTTGATCTGATCCTGCTTCCATTTTGGAATGATCGGATTTTCATTGCCTTTTAATGGCAAAGCCAATTCTTTCAGTCCAATTCAGCATCATTAAATTGTCAGAGTAGCAGCTTCCTGTTGGATTCTTAATTATTCCTTTTTATTATATTTAAGACACTTAATTTTTTTAAAGTGGTTTACTCCTCTTTGTAATGATCTGTTGTGATTAGAATCTCTTTTATATTACACTGAAGTTTTAAGGGTTTATATTGGTACTTCTAGTCTAAACCTCTATTTTCCAGGTATTTAGAGGACTAAATTCTAGGCTGACTCTCTGTTGTGAATTCACTTTGATGTTTAATAAAAAAAAGGAGAGAGACAATGGGAGAAATTAAAGACATAAGGGACAGCTCTGAATTTTAGGGGCATATTGTCATGCACAGAAATCTTCAGACATCTAGGTAAGAATATACCATAGCCTTAAGTTTGAATTTCCTTCCTTTTGTGAAATTAGTCAGGCTGCTGACATTACTTAAACAGCCTTTTTAAATTTAAAATTCCACCCTCTTAACATTATGCAGCAGGACCAAATGGTGTGAGTGTTTCAGAGGTGGTGTTATGACACGGGTAGATCTATACATAATGGGTACTTGAGCGGTGAGCCTAGGAACAGCCATCATATGGAGTGTAGGAAGAGCTATCATAGGATGTGGCCAGGCCTGTGTTTACACAGAAAAAGCTCATATTCTATATACTACAATTACACTGCACACTGCTTATGATCATATCTTGTTTCCTTGATGGCTAGAGATGGGGAATTTAGGCTGTGATTATTGTTACAGGCTTTAGCAATAAGAAGATAGGAGCCTTGAAATACCAGCAATTAGCATTCATGCTTAACAATAGCATGCCATGGGGCTGTGTACAGAAAAGAGCACAAGGAAGAGTGGGTGGATGACACACAACCTGCCCCACTCACACTACCAGGAGTTGAAAAATAGTACAACTTTAGGGGAAATTATGCATTTCTCAGCCAGTGAAGGTCATGCTGTATGCTTTGGATTCTGAGTTCACGTCCTGCGTCATNCCCCCCCCCCCCAACCATAAAGCAAATAATCTGCAGTTAGTGAGGGACTAGAAGGCCAAGGCCAAATGTCCTAATTCAGTTTCAGCACAGCTTTACTTTCCAAGTTTCAGAGTAGCTGTTGCTTTTCCTTACGCGCTCCCGTGTCAGCAACAGCTTGGTGTGCCCTCCTGCCTACACCCTTGTATAAGCAGTTACGAGAGTCTGCAACAATCTCAGCACAGAGACTAAAGATCACAAGCAAGACACTGTGCAAAATTCATAGTATTCCATTAGTTCTACCAGCATTTAGTTTCATACAGACTTCAGCACTGTGTGCTAAGGCAGATCTGCCACCCAAGCAGCACACTGCCAGCTGGTCCGACAACGCTGCTGTCTCAAGGATTCACACATCAATGCCTTTGCTCTCTATCTGCCCTGGCCTAGGTTTGGAAAAGATCTCCTCAGCTCTAAGACACGGTCCCTGCTACAGCAGACACCTAAGCCAGTGCAAAACTCTTTTTGAAATGGCACCATGTTTAATTGGTTGCAGAGTTACCAAGTTGTTTAGCCCAACTGCTATCTGAATTGCCCAGTGCGTGACCTAACTGCAACAGGCTATGGGGTTTCAGTCTGCATGCACATCAAACCTGGGAATGGGAACATCAAACACAAGCAACAATAATATTAGAATCATAGAATCATAGAATGGTAAGGTTGGAAGGGACCTCAAGGATCATCTAGTTCCAACCCCCTGCCATAGGCAGGAACACCTCCAACTAGTACAGGTTACTCAAGGCCTCATCCAGCCTGGCCTTGAACACCTCCAGGGAGGGAGCAGCCACAACCTCCCTGGGCAACCTGTGTCAGTGCCTCACCACCCTCACTGTAAAGAACTTCCTCCTAACATCCAGTTTCAATCTTCCCTCTACCAGTTCAAACCCATTGCCTCTAGTCCTGTCATTGCAAGACCTATTAAATAGTCCCTCCCCAGCCTTCCTGTAGGCCCCCTTCAGATATTGGAAGGCTACTATAAGGTCTCCTGGAAACCTTCTCTTCTCCAGGCTGAAGAGCCCCAACTCTCTCAGCCTGTCCTCAGAGCAGAGCTGCTGCAGCCCTCTGATCATCTTCGTGACCTCCTCTGGACCCGCTCCAACGCTTCCATGTCCTTCCTGTGCTGGGGGCTCCAGAACAAGGAAGTAAGGAAAATTCACTAAATACAGGAAAAAATCAGCCCTGTGTTATTCACATGGATACTATAAAGCACCGCGTGTATAACACGAGTATGTTGTTGCATCACCTTTATCTGTAGAGAAACAAGTGAGAATTTGTCTTTATTACTTAGCACAGGGAGAGGTGGTATGTACTTCTACTTCCACTCCAAGTTTATGCAGTTTCTTCATTTGGGAAAAAGGGACACACTTGTTCGGTACTAGAAATGGATTACAGAAACATTGATTTGCATATTGGGTAGCAGGTAGTGGCAGTCCTCCAAAACACTTTTAACCTGTTGTTTGGAAAGGACTAGCTTTCACTATAAATAAGCAAAATTAAGTAGCTGTTGAAAGTTTCATCCTGTATTTTTCTCATTGCAAAGTGCATTCAGAAACATTACTCATTTAGCAAGTATCAATACCCATCCCTTCACATTAAAAAGTAAACCAAAGTAACACAACCCCCCATGAAAATCCTTTAGGGAAAAAAGGAAACTCCATGGGTAAAACACTGTAGGTGTTGGTACGTCCACTTGTACCATAAATAACAAACCTTTCAAATTTTAGCCATAATGACTAATTCAAATGGCAGTAGACAAGAAACAGGCTACAGGGAGCTCTGTGACATGCTGCTTTTTTTTTTCCCCTTTACACTTGAGAGCCAAGACAAGCCCTTCATATGTTAGCAGCTATTAATTAAGGCAACAATGTTTAAGCAGTGGGTTGAGGTAATTTTAAAACTGCTTAACCCTTTTGAGAACTGACAAGCTTTAAAAAGCAAATATATGTGGATGTGTTCATATTAATATGTATATGTAGATGTATCTGCATGAATAGACTACATATATATGTATATACACACACAACTGTAATACTTAGCACGTTTTTTTCCCCAGGGAACATTCAAAAAGCAATTCAGATCCATCATTTATAGAAGTACTGCTGCCAATTTATATGATTAATTAGAAGAATGTTTGTTTGTGTTTATTTTATCATTAAAACAAACTTACAGAGGGTTATTTTGAACTGAAAATTTTGTTGGCATTATTTTGCTGTCATAGTCACAATTAGGTATTTTTAATACTTCCAATGCTAAGATACTGTAACTTAAGAAGACCGCCCACAACCTTCATACCATGGCTCCAAACCCATCTTCTCCCAGTGATATTTGGGTTTTTTGCTACTTAAGCACCTTACTCAGATTCTTAGCATATCTCACTATTGTTTCTGCCTCACTTTACTTATTCATGTTTATCAAGCGGGTTTAGAGGCATAAATGCTAAAGTACTGTCCAGAACCTGTACACTGAGTAAAGAGTGTCACTTAACTCCAAAGAAATTTGTATTTTGTATACAAGCAAGTTAGCCTATGAGATAGTAATCTTCTACTTCAGTAGTGAATTTTCAAGCAAACACACAGCAATTGGAAATCTATGAATATTTATAAATAGTCAAAAGTAAAATGCACAAAGCACATAATTTGCAATAAATTCCCAGTGACTTGCAATGATACACAATCATATTAGTTAACAGCTAACATCATCATTCTTCAAGACAGTACTCCCACTTACTTTCATTTGCTGAGTCCTGGGGGAAGAGTTTAGAAAACAACAATAGAAAGTATTCAAACAAACAAAACTAAACTAAACTAAAAAACCACAAAGCAAAGAAAAAGAAATACGTTTCATTAAAAAAAAAACAACCCCCCCAAAAACCCCAGAATAAATAATACATTTAAAATTGTAACCCCACTGCTATGCCAATCTAGCCTCTACCAGCAGCTCCTCCATGACACAATTAAACATCCTTCTCATGATGGAAGTCACAATGCTGAGAAGAGTACCCCTAAAAGAACAGCCTATTATCTTAATGATTACTTTTCAACAAACACCCAAATCGTCTACTGTTCTTAGTTAAAAATAGCTGATCACCCTATGGAAATGCTTCAACTAACTGTAGAAAGGCACAAATCAAAAGAAAAAAATTGGTTTTAAATCAGGCAACAGCAAAATGAGTTGCACAAGCTGAAAACTTTGAAAACAGGACACCAACTTCTCTGAATAGTGGTCATCAGCTGCAGGGTGCTACGTTACACAAGGCAGCCGCTGGATTTCCAGGTGGGCAAGTCAGCACCCCAGGAGACTTGTCTCAGCTGAGAGAGGCAGAGCACCAGCCTTTTTGCATCCTTTCATACAACTGCTTAATAAACTCTTCAGCTCGAATTCCTAGTCACACAGGCATGACTTGTCACCCTACAGAGACCTGTGGGGGTGTTTCAGGCCAGTTGGAACAGCCACAAAACTGGCACAATCTCAGCAGTCCCACAGTAACTGTGTGCCAAGTGGCTCTGGGCAGACACATCACATGCTGTACCTGCCCCCTTGCCTTCCCTGAGAACCCGTAACACCTGCTAGTGAGCACACATTTTGGCCAAGTATTACTGTTACTTAGTAAAGCACGCCGATTATAGCAGAGCTCAGAACTGCCAAATGCTTTAGATAGAGAGACAAACCTGCAGCAAGCCTAAGAGCAAGACAAAAGAAAGGTGAATATGCTTAGTTTTAAATACTTCATAAGGAATTTCCCAGTGTTTTTGTCTTAGAAAAAGACCTCATTGATCCATGGTATGCTCAGTCCTAGGCAAGTGATAAATTTCCATTGGAAAAAAAATTCTTGAACGTGACTGACAATAGTAAAGCCACAAATTACTGTCATTTCATGCCCCCCACAGCTAGTGGTATAAAACATTGTTTTCAACCTTGTTTTTACTTGCTGAATTTAGACAAATTTATAATGCTATTGATGACAGCGAAAGACACTCAAAACGCAGAAATAGTATTCCTGGGGAAAAAAACAAGTGGAAGACAATATTTTATGTGTACTATACATGCTGGAAAATAGTTTTCATTAAAACTATAAAAAAAAAGATGGAGAACTAGGGGGGTGGTGTATTTTATTTTCAGCTATCACACTTGATCCTGCTCTCAGAAATGCTGAACAGTTAACTGGATGTGACACACAGCTCTTACTATGATCATTAATGTTTGAAATAGAGTGAGTCACCAAAATCATGAAGTAAAAAATTTAGGCAAAGCCTACAGATATATGGCTCCCAGTAGATCTTAAAATGAACATAGAGCTTCCCATCTTATTTGCAGTGTTTAGAGGGTTCCAAGGGCCCTAAAAATGGACTACTAGAGATGATCAAGATTTACAGTAGAGCTACCTCCACACGAGTTGTTCAAGCTACTAGGTGAACTAACCAGGGGGAAATCCCAGGGAACTCTGCAAGCAGCAAGAGGAATTACTTGATTTACTTTTGGTTTAGGCAGAAAGTTTTTCAGAGCAGGTGCCAGGCTAAGCAGCCTCACTTCAGCCTACAATGTCAGTACCAGAACATGCAAAGAAATTGTAGCAGCCCAAGTGCTAAATGCTGTCCCATATTCAAACGTCTTCAGAACCACCCTAAGTTACACTAATACACTTATTTCTATAGATGCTTTCAAATTTGAGACGAGCAAAGCTTAGAAGGCTGCTTCTGGCAAAGTTCCCTTGGGAGTTTTGGCACATGATGCTGCTCCTGTTTCTTCAGTTACCCATAACTAGTACCATTATGACTCCTCATAGATGGAAAGCATGAGAGGACCAGTTTTGATTGAGCAGCTCTGACCAGTCCTTCACAACCTCTCCCTTCGTTGAGTTGGCCTTAAAAGACAAATCAACCTTGGCAGCTTTCATTGCTGCCACTGCTTTCTTCTCCAGTGAAACTTAAGAAGTGGTTGAGGAGACAGTAGGAGCCATGAGAAAGGCAAGAATCCGCAGTGGTGTAACATCGACCCTAACGGTCAGCGAGTGTCATGGCCATTTGAGTTAGATTCCTACCTCAGACATAAAAAAATTCAGAACAGAGAAACTTAGAAGTGGAAGCTCTAAGGCAAACATTCTGGGGATAGGTCATATAATGGCAACAATGGATAAATTAATATAATTTCATTGGAGCATCAAGAGCTTTGTCTGGAAGCACAGTTTGTACTTTCCCCTTGCTGCTTCACCTGTGCCTGCTGCCATCTTCCCCTGCCACCGTTTTGGCTGCTGCTGCTTTTGCTGCTTCGCCACCGCTTGACCCCTTCCCCATCTTCCTTCAGGTTATTAGATTCCTGTAGGAGTTGTATTCTCCCTATACTGTTATATTTAAACAGTAAGAAATACAGTATTTTTTTCCCCCTGACTTGACAAAAAGAGTCCATGTTGTGGTGACTTTATTCTACCAGGGGAGGGATCCACCCTAACCCAGTACACCATTCATTCCCACTACAGCCAGGCCTAAGGCATAACGCTGAAGCTGCCTTGTTATTGCCACCCACACCAGCAACTCCAATCCTGCCCACCTAGCTATTTTCCCGGCAATTCCAATCTGTTCAGAGTTCCTCTGCAGCAATCTTGTATTTTGACAACTACTCTTCATAGCCCCTCTCCCATAAATTAAAAATCCACTATGCAGTAGAACAGCCTTTCAGAGCCTTCTTCAGCAACCTTGAAGGAGGTTGGTTGGCCAGCCTCATCCTGTCCACACACTCTTGCTTTCTGTCCAGACCAAACTGTTTTCTATCTGCAGGTCTAGCCTATTCTCTTCCCCTGAAGAGTCAGCTGTCTACACTCTTCTGTAACTTCACTTTTTGGATTTGCCCTGGTGTCCCGACTTGATTTAAAACAGGACAAATTCTGTTCAGTGATTTTACTTTTCAGCTTAGTCTAAGTAACCGCACTTTCTGAAGCTAGCAACCTGTCTGTTTCTTGTAGTGATAATGCTCAATTTTTAGTTAGTACCAAGGACTGGTAAGCAGACCAAGGTCACTGGTTCCTCTTGCGTACTGCATTGAAGGTGCAGAGTAAAATGACATACCTGCAGGGAGGAAAGTTCCTGAACACCAACAAGGTGTTCCATTCCATATGTGGCTGAGGGATAATGAGGGTAAAATTATTTTTTCAGTGGCAGTTATCTGAGGACTCTGTTCATTTTGCTCTCAGTCCTGATCCACGAGTTCATGATTTCCAGAATCCAGCTCCTGAATCTGGTTCCTGTCTGCCAGATTTCAGTATGGTACTTGTACCATGGCATCAACTGTGATGACGACTAACTGCCAGCAGAGGGGCTGGGCTCAGTACTACTTTTGCATGTATTTCACTTTACTGTTATTTTTGTCATTAAAGTGGTTTTAGTTGCTCTTGTTCCCTTTCTCTTCCCTATGAGAAAGGGAGGAGCTCATATAGAGTGGCCAGTCCAGCCCTAACCCTTGACAGCTGGTCTCATGGACTATTTGAAAACAGAAGATGCAGACTACTTCCAGAAGAGGGGGGGGGGGGGGGGGGANGGGGGGAAATTGCTGGTGGTATTCGAGACTCACCACTTTCTCGGCAAGACACTGTGGTTTGTTGCTTTCTGAACCATGAGTTCATTAGGTTCTTTGGATGAGTGAAATTACAGGAAATACGGAACTACAAAGGGAGTTGGAGCTATTGTTGCAGACAAAAGTAATTCTATAGATACCACTGCTGTATCATGGTGTTGTAAGGGTAGTCACATGGGAAATTGTGAAGAATCAGCCAATTGTAATACAGAGGTTTAAGAGTATCAGAGAGAAATCTTCCATTAATAGCTTTATCTAAAAGTAGATCAATGTGGAAACCCTGCCTATAGCAGGCACCGCATAAGACAGTTTCTATTATCTTATTTTCTTAATTACGGGAAACAGCAGAGAAAACTCAAACCTCAAACTTTCAGATCTGTTCTTATTTCCATACCTAATTGCAAACCCAGGACTTTGCTCCTGTAGCTGATAATCTGCACACTCTTAGTCAGAAAGATGCCCTTGGATTATATTAGACCCAGCTGGAGTCATGAACTTGAAAGAAATAGTTGGCTTCCTCTGATTATTGATTCACAGAAGTACTGGCAAACCATCAGAGATGCAACCATCCTGGAAAGTAAATCTCTTTTTGCAGTTGACTATACACAGAAACTAAGAGAATAATTTTTCAGAATGCAGAGAAATCTTTGCTAAAAAAAGCTAAATTCAATGACAAGTCTCAAGTTTTCTCTAGGTGCTCACTTTTCCCCACCACCTTTAATGCAACAATATTCTGATGGAGAAAATTGGACATTCCTTCTAGATGCTGACAGTTCTTACACTGAACAGCAAAACCTCCTGGTCACATCCCTCACTTCTGTCACTTCCTCCCCTGCCATGCTCCTGAAGACTTTGGAAGCATCACAGCTTTGAGAAAAGCAATGAATACGGTAGTGCTCTGGTCAACACACTGCCAGTCTATTGCTCTGGCAATATGTGCACTCTCCATCCTGCCTTCACTGTTACGATCCTCCCTTGTTACTGTAAACTG
Organism: Ramphastos sulfuratus; assembly: GCA_013399055.1. Classification (NCBI taxonomy): domain Eukaryota; kingdom Metazoa; phylum Chordata; class Aves; order Piciformes; family Ramphastidae; genus Ramphastos; species Ramphastos sulfuratus. Next base: position 11,294 of record WBNM01026078.1, on the reverse strand, counting down.
CAGCTGGAATCCTGCTGATTCAGGCTTTCAATCTAGAAGTCTTTTTTTTGAGTTGTCACTACCAAAACCATGATCTGTTCAGCTACTCCACTGTCAACAGCAGGTACATATTAAGAAAGCCTAGAGAGCATTACTAACCTACAAAGCTACATTTCTCACTGTAGAAAAGGGTCTCGGGAGACAATGAGTTGAATGAACTGTTTTAGTAGATAAGGATAGAACTACAGCATATGATTATTATGCTGCAAAATGACTACATGTGGTAGTTAATGATGAACTATTCCCATGTTGAACTCCAAATCCAATGAGTGCCCTCCTCCCCCCACTACCTCAAGGGGAGTGGGGGAAAAGATGCGAGTCCATGTGGTGCAGGGTGCAGAAGGGCGATTAAGACATCTCAATTCAAGCAGTAAGCTTTTTCCCAGTCCTCTCAACCCCAATCAAGACACACTTATGCAAACACATACATGCGCCCACAATTTGCTTTCTACAGTAACATGTCAGGTCATTTCATGTCAGCACTTGCAGCCTCCCACAGAGGCCTCTGGAAAAGCACACTCTTATCTCACAGACACTGCACCTGGTCTGCAGCTTGCACAATTCCAGTTATCCACTAGCCAGTGGTAAATATAATTTTCTGCTTTAAAGGGGTGCATGCTGTGGTCAGTATGACAGAGTATGTTTGGTATTTGGTCTAATAAATCACCATGACAAGTTTGCAAGTCTGCCATTCTGCATTTTGTCATCTTACAGGTCTGTTTCTTTGAATATGAAGGAAATAGATAGTAAAACTGCTTACTTATTTGGTGAAGAAATGCTAACCTTCTAAACTGCATTCTTCTTCATGCTTGAATGGCTGAGTCTCAGCACACCAATGCACAAGTAATATAATTTCAAGCGTATTCTAGGAGTCAGCACAAACGTTGGTTCTGCTAAAGCTTCCCAGTATAACCCTGTTTCAGACTGAGATGATTGTGTCTCAGAGTGGCACAAATCCCTCACTGTCCCACATTTTAAAGACAGGAGAGATTTCACTCTTGTGTAATCATTCCATAATTTTACAGGAAACATTTACTGGATCAGAAAACCAGAAACATTATCACACAATGGCAGCCTTTTCCTGTGCTTTGAATAATCTCTGCCGCCAGACTCCGTGAACCCATGCTATTCCAACGTGAACCCGAAGATCAGCATGCAGCTTCACTATCTCTGCAACCAAAAAATCCCTGGTACTGTTTCATCCAATGTTCCTGCAGTGCCTCACTGATGTTTTATCAGCTCAGCAGCTGATTCATTCAGCCCATTTCCACCATTGCAACTGTTAAAATGATATGGCATTATTCTGTTAAGAGTTGAAGTCAAACCAGTTAGAGAAACATGCAGATGCGAACTAGTGCTAACCCTGCATTGTCAGACCTCACACATGGCTACTAGCAACATGCAGCCACCCATCTGGCTGTGACACTGTGTGCTGCTTCTCCATCTCAAAAGGTAGCAGCCAGCAAATGCAACCTGCCAGCTACCACAGCACAGCCCAGTGACAGATGCAACACCTGGCAATTGGTTGCACCCAGTTCACACACAAGATTCCATCTCCCTGTCAAAAATGCAGATAAGATCCACAGATCAACTAACCTCCTTGGTCATGCCCCAGTGTTTGCTTCACATTAATATTCCGTGTCTTATTCTACGTGCTAGCTTTGCTCAAAAAGCACACAGGTCTGTTGCCTTGTTATGCTCAGACATGCCTTCCCTTACTGGAACACAGCTACTGCTGTGAAACTGAGAGATTCACAAGATGACCTCTAAAAACAAGAGCTGTGGCACTAGAGAAAGGGTTGCCAACTAGTTGACACAGTCTTCAATTATGCTGCTATTACACTGAAATACGTGTAATGTAGCTGTAGCTTTAGAAAAAAAGAAACATCTCCATTTGTGAAACAGAATCAACCGAGTACTGCCTAGGCTTGCTTTCAGATAGGGCACACAACCATTAGGCTATGAATGAAATTTCAAATGTTAATGCCTTATCTTGACAACCCAGGAACAAAGGGTGGCAGACAGTCAGAGCCAAGTAGGCACAGTATGTTGTCATCTACACTTCTGAAGTAATGAAGGTCATTGTAAAACCACACCACCAATGGAGCAGACACGCCTAGGATTCATCCAGTTTCTTTGGAAAACAAAATTCACTACTCTCCTCAGCCCCTGGTTGGCTACATCTCATTTTTAAAGGAATTTCCTATCTATTTGTAGATTACTAGCTAATGAATTGGAAATTGTACTTAAAAAGAATTGGGTCCCAATGTCTTTCTAACTTCAAACACATTCAGGTGACTGGACAAGTATTTCACAATTTTGCCTAAACCTCACGTGCACACTTGGATTTCTAAATACCAGGGAGTCACTATATGGGCAAATCTAAGAAAAAAAATAACATCACCTAACTGAAAATGTAAAGATTAACAAATGTAGGTATTAAATGCACAAAGCCCAAGCTTTCATTTAAAACTTCTTTGAAGCACTGCATTTGTTACCCCAATGTGTTGCATCACTACTCTGAGAAAATGGATGTATTTTTGAAGTATTTTTTTAGGTTTTAATTTGTGTCTTATTTTGGCAATCCTAGGACTCTGAACCGTAAGATGTCACGAGAGTAGGCTTATTCCCTCTTTTATACAAATAAAGCATCTTCAACAGTCACCCAACCTACCTCTGCAAATAATGGCCATTACTTTGTTTAAGAGGGCCTGTTTTCATGGATATGTAGGTCTTGTACGCATTAACTAAGTGTTAAGAGACAGGAGGAATTAAGGATGCTATAAAACTACAACATACAAGCTAGAGTAAAAGGTAGAAACACTTTGTCTTTACCTGTAATATCAAATACTTTAAAGAGATATTTAACACAAAAGAAGTACATTTAGGAGAAATCTAAAAAAAAAGATGTGTTTATTTTCTGTGTAGATACAGATAAATCCTGAGGATGATGTTATTTACCCTTCTGCTTTCACTCCAAAGACCACTGACCAGGCAAAGAACAACAGAAGATAAGACAGTTTGCTTAAACTACAGTTACATACCCCTCTAGCAACTTTTCTTGATATACACGTATTTGGTGAATCAATGGGAGCCATAACACAGTTGCATTTATAGTAGATTAATAATGCATTAAACCAGAAATACCTTAGAAAGCTGCATTGTAATATTTCATTACCAATTTTACAAGCATTTCTATTAATGAATGTTTCTATCAGCTACAGCTATGGAAACTACTGTTTAAACAAAAATTTATTCTAAAAATTACACAATACAACATGCTTTTAAAAGTTTTTATTGAATGTAATAATTGAACCATTTCATAAACAACTGAAGTTGCTCATGATGCTTCCAGTTTTCTTTTCCTCCATTTTTCCACATAGAACTTGAATGTCTCCTATGAACAGAATGGAATAAACAAGATCAATATTGCTTTAACTGAAAAGTTACTAATTCTGAACAAAAGTCTTATGTCCTGACAGAAGCAAAATCTATTATTCTATCATGCACAACTAGATCTTTATTGAAGTCTAATTAAAAGAAATTTCAGAGAGAAGAAAAACAAACCTTGCAAAACCAATGCATAATGAAGTTTATGTTACAAAATGCAAAAATATTATTTATGTAATTAAAAAAAATACAAGAACTACAATCTGCAAATGAGTCAAAAGGAAAAGGTTTTTAAAAGACCAAGCTGCATAAAAAAAATTGAACAGGAAAATAGTAAAATTAATAATTTCAGTGACACTGAAAAACAAAAACAACAAACCAACACTCTTATTTATATTAACTACATGCAAGAATCTTACATTCTAGGTTATAAATTTACGCAACCAAAATAAAAGTTCAGATTACAAATTTTCAAGGATGCAAGAAAAAAAAACAACTTCACAGCTGTTAAAAAGCTGAACAAAGTATTTAGTGCAATTTTTTCTCCAATTCTTTGTAAAGAAAAGAAAAATCACACACATCATGAAGCAATATGGAGAAACAGCATATAATCAGGACTCTACAGAACTGTATAAAACATTTATTTTAGAATTAGAAAAGGAGGCTAGAAAACAGCAATAAAAAGTTTGCTTAGAGAGGGAAAATATAATGAATCTTTCACGTCTGCTTTGCTTAAATGGCACCAGTAGACTGTTAGTCAAAGAAATGATGTGAAAAGTATTTTCAATCTTGACAGATTTAGTGACGTGCCACTTGTAACCCTCAAATAAGATATATTTGCACAGTTGCATATATCTGTTGGCAAGGCAGTTAGAAGCAAAGCTGCAGATGAGAAATAAATTTCTACAGTTCTAAAGTCCCACCCTACAAAAGCAGCAACTTGTACTAGATACAAAATAAGCAATTAAATGAAAACTAAACCCTGGAATGAAGTACACATTCTACAAGCCTTTTCAAGTTCAAGTGCTTAGATAAATGCCCCAAGGACATTTTACAGAGGTACACCCGTAGACGAGTGCCTGATATGGATCAGGTAATTCAAATATCGTAAACCCCAAGAGGTTTTATTTCCTCAAGTCAAATCCAATGCAAGATTACTACAGCTCCTACCACACTCAGTACTTCACAGACTACCTCCTTTGAGGAGTCTCTACAGAGATCTAATCCCTATGTAATTATTCATGCAATTTGTTTTATTAAGACTGAACATACACAATTCTGCAGATCTATTTCTTAATTAGGAAATACTCACAGGGGGTTCAGTGAAAGGGACAGGCTCTCCCACTTTCTTCAGAAAAGCTGCTAAAGATTTCAGAGATAGCTCGTGCAGCTGTATATTCTCTGCTTTTGTTTTCTCATACACAGCCTTAACAGAAGCAACATCCTCATCCAATTCTGAGGAAAAAAACAAAAACAACCCCCCCAAGTCATTCAGTGTTCTTCTTTTTCACCTGTTTCCATTATAGCATGCATTCCTACTTCTTGCCAAAACATATTCCTCATATTTTAATATACAATATTCCAAGTATTCTGGATACTCTTTGTAACCTGCTGGCAATTCACATAAGAGAACACAGCACACAGCCATTCTAGCCTTCCTTTTTATTGGAGGCTGGATGATCAACTCTAAGCATGTGCTGGAACCACAAAGGAGCAGAAGCCACACAGTGAAAACATGCCACTCTAGGATGTGAGATACAGAGACATCTCTTTCTTTCTAAAGCAAATGATAAAAACACAAAAGTCATCCAAGTTCAGTATGTGAGAGCTCTATACCAGAATTTAATTCCCTTACAAAAGGAACAATATTGTTAGATACAGATGATGACTACATCAAAGCTATAACCTAAAGCAATAAAAAACAAACAAACAAAAAAAAAACCCCAGAGGTCAGATACTCTTTTTGAAACACTAAGAAAAATCCAATCCATCCTATTGAGCATGAGAAAATTTTTGTTGACCCACTACTACAAACCTAAACTGCTTAGGTAACCAAAACTGTTATCTCCTTCCTCTGAAGTGTGAGAGGGGAGAAACTTCTCCTCCTATGCTGACTCATGCTTAACCATTAGGCATTTTTGCTTCTGAGACATTGGCTTGAAGATCATTAAGGTAAAAGTGAAGTGACCTCTGACAGTCTCTGGTATCCTCTGGGTCCTAGCAACAATACAACAGTTCCTAGCACCTTGTAAACAAGGAGGAGGCCATCACGTCCAGTTACATTAATTTGTTGGTTTTGAAAATGCAAGTATCTGCAGTATAAGAACTGTCTCAGGTCTTAATGTTTCACATTTGGAAACACGACTGTCACCAACATGTAAGTTACAAAACCAACAGTTCTTAAATTCAAAACAAAACAAAAAACCAATCAAGCAAAACTACCAACAACAAAACCTCACAGCTTTAATAATATGCAGAAATAGATAGTTTGCAGCCCTTTCTCACAAGACAAAGCTTCCCACTGTCATCTGGCAAGTGTCTGAGCTCCTTTCTGAATGTGGGAGACTACTGCAGAAACCTCACGGAAGAGCGGTTTAATGACAACCTAACAGAAATCATTACCTTACTAATTCTTTAAAACAGACGTATTTACAAACAAAGAGATAATAATTAGATTGCATTTAATGGACTATGCAAATGTGATCTTACATATTTCCTTCTTCTAGAAGGTATACAGCAAAGGATTACGCATCTCAGCAGATGAAGGAAATCTAGTTCTGGCAGTGAATCACATCTCAGGACAAGGAAAGGAACAAATGTCCCTTTATTAGTTCACTCTGGATGTCTGATGTATGACCCAGACTTCTTTCAGCTATCATCTATGTTCCGATATATTTTTGCTAAACACATAATTACGATTTTATTTGTCCATTTATTGTGATAACTAGCAACAGTAACCAAGAGTAGAAATAGTAATAACACTCTGCTATCTTTCATTCCTCTAGCTAATTAAAAATAACAATAGCTGTAACAGGAGAAGCCTTTGTTGTCTAGAAAACGGTGATACTGCAAGGTTGGAGGTGGCCCAAAATGAGAAATCCTGGTTTAGAACTTACTAATTGTGAAATTAACAGAATTAAGTATCTATCTCACCATCCCCCCCGCAAATGAAAACACACAAACAAAATCTTTTCAATAAAAAAAAAAATCTTGGCTAGAGCATGAACTAAACATAGACTTCTAAAATAAAAACACTTAGTGCAGCTGAAGTTTAACAGTCAAATGAAGCTAACATGTTCACCCACTGCACAATGTATCAAAAATGGAAGAGAAGGGATGAGGAGCAGAGGAAGCCAGACTACTGTTCACGTGAACAGGTCTGTACATAATACACATTGTGGAGACAGAATATAGTAAATGTTTCTGAATATCCTGAGAGTAGGGCAGCACCTAACTTTCTTAATAAAGAAAGATTCAATAAAACATTCTCACACCCTAGTACAACTCATCCAGAGTGGATCAAGTAACTGATGTGCACTCTTCTACCTGACACAGGCATGGACTCAATGTCCCAGAGGTGAAATGCTTGTGCAGAATAACCTACTTTTAAAACTCTTCCAGCTGGTACTGACCATCTCCCCTAGAACTTGGTACATGCCAGATACATCTCTGCTTTAAATAAACTACAGCAATCATCCATTCACATACAGTGTGGTTTCATGAACACTGTTAAGTACACTCTAACAACTGGTATAAATATTGAGGAAGTAATTTGATTCTCTGCAATTTCATGACTGGAAAGGATATTGAAAAAATTAATTTATTTCTGACATTTTTACTGAGATAGACGTGTAAAAGGCTAATAATAGTATAAAGCTGAAAGTATAACACTTTTCTAAAAGCAAGTTAGAAAAATTATCTCTCTGTGAATGAAATTAAGGCTAAACAATTTGGGTTGTGATCACAGTTTTGAACTTTACTACACAAATAAGTACTGGAAGTTAGATCATCATAAGAACTTCAATTTCAAATCAACTATTTAGGTAAATCCAAATGAAGGCATCTAGAATATTAACTATACCTGTTTTAATGCAGCCAGAAAGATTATGCATTAGTAACAGTAAGGTTCTTGAACATTACTGAGAAGTAATTACTTATGATTTTTAAACACACATAACAGGAACCAATATATTTGCTACATAAGTTGGGTTAAAAAAAGCTAGATTAATTAAAAAACCCATTCATCATTTCTACAGTATCTCTCTCCAGGGGTTAGGATGGATTTTTTTTTTTCCTCCCCACAAAGCCTGTTAATTAGCATCTATTGTAGCAGCATCCTTTAATACAGTTCTATTTGTTAAAGGATTCAAGGCCTGGGTCAAGTGAGATGCTTCTCCAACCTCACAGCTAGGAAAGTATACAGGGCCAATAAACAACAAAACCCCGAGACAAACTCCCTTTCCTCTGTGGTACCAACTGTAAACTAGCTCCACTTTCTAAGGGTACCCATGACCTTTCTTGATATCTTGAGAGTTCTTACTAAAATACTATTCCAAGGAGGATTACATTACCATAACATCTCATGAGGTAACGGTATGCAATTTCCTTATCTAGGTGCTCAGGAATCAGTTCTAGAAGTGTCTTGATCTTCTTTGCCTATGAAATTTAATGCACAAGCAAAAAAAGAGCATTAACTTTAAATCTTAAACCACAAAGTAACATTGCCAAAGTTGGAATAATTATTTCAGCTCTTTTATGTTAAATGAACTGTACTGATAACAAGGAGTGAATTGTGCAACTGAAAGTACACGTAACAACTTTCTTCTCAAAATTTCCTATGCAGATACGAAATACTCAAAGGAATCACGGACAAAGTAGATCAAAATGCAGCACTAAAATCCATACTCAAGGAGCTTAAAAGTTTTGTTTTCTTCAAGGAAGCAATCAATGTATTAATAAGAATGTTAGGATTTCAATCAATTGGAAAAGCAGCAGACCACTTGGCAGCCTTCTCTGACCCAGAGGCCAATGATCAGTGCTTGAAAGAAATCAGACCACTAACTAATGCATTTGAATTTGAAGCCTTCCTCCCTTAACCTCCGATTCCAATTTCAAACACTCTTGAGGTCTTGAACTATGAAGTTTATAGGAATTAGTAACTTTTTGGTGACAAAGCACTAACCTCTCTGCAGTGTTAAAATTTTAATCTTGAAGAGCTAGAAAAATCTCAAATTTTAAATTTTCTTCCAGACACCATATCATCATATTTACGATCATCACTTCAACAGAATTACTTTTTATCTGTTTAATGGCAATTTGCACAAAACATAGTTGTGCAATTAAAGAACACGAACTACATTTATTCTAGTTTGTATCTTAACTGTCTCCTGATGCTGCTCCTTTAGGAAAGGGAAATCAATGTTGTTCTGCATACATGTGTGTATTCTGGGCTACTGTTGTTTGGTGCTGGGTTTGGGAAGGAATTTGTTTTGCTTTTGGTTCTTCGTGTTTTTCTGGTTTGTAGAACAGGTACATAAATGAGAACATTTCAAATTATAGGGATGACCATGAAGCCAGGAATCTAAACAGATGTTCAAACTAGATACATGCCCAAGCCACCAGACCAAGTAGCATGAAATGTGTTTTTCAGTGTAAACAGGTATTTTATCATTAGCTAGAGGCTGAGGTTTTAACTTGCGTTTGTCTTCATACAAGGCAGCCAACAGACTAAGTACTTCAGATTAAAGTAACAAACCAAATAGTGCAGGCTACCATTTAAAGCACAATGCTTGTAGGACATAAAGTCTATTAAAAAAATGCAGGTGGTCACTCAAACCATGGAAAACATTAACTATACTTTCCTTTCCAACATAAAGCAAAACTGTTCCACAGAATTCTTGACAAACTGGCTGCTCATGGTTTGGATGAGCACAGGCTCTGCTGGAGAAAGCACTGGATGGGCAAATGGACCCAAAGAGTGGTCAATGGAGCGAGGTCCAGATGGGGGTCAGTCACAAGTGGTGTTCCCCAGGGATCTGTGTTGGGACCACTTTTGTTTAACATCTTTACTGATGACCTTAATGAAGACAAAGTGTGCCATCTGTATGTTTGCAGATGACACCAAGTCAGGTGGCAGTGTCGACCTGCATGATGGTAGGAAGGGTCTATAGAGGGACTTCCATAGATTGGATGGATGGGCCAATGTCAGCAGCGTGAGCTTCAACAAGGCCAAATGCCAGGTCCTGTACTAGGGCCACAACCACCCCAAGCAATGCCACAGGCTTGGGGCAATGTGGCTGGAGGAGCTGCCTGGCAGAAAGGGATCTAGGGGTTCTAATTGACAAGCAACTCAATATGAGGAAGCAGGTGCCAAAAAAAGCCACTGGCATCCTGGTTTGTATTAGAAATGCTGTGTTCAGCAGGAGCAGGGAGGTGATTTTGTCCCCTTGTACTCGGCTCTGGTGAGGCCACACCTCATGTGTTGTGTTCAATTTTGGGGCAGTGCATTACAAGAGGGATGTGGAGGTGCTGGAGCCAGCGCAGAGGAGGGCAACAAAGCTGGGGAAGGGCCTGGAGAATAAATCTTATGAAGAGTGACTGAGGGAGCTGGGGCTGCTAAGTTTGAAGAAGAGGAGAATGAGCAGAGACCTCATCCCTGTCTATGGACGTTGTGAAAAGGCTGCTGCTGGTCTCTTCTCACAGGTAATTAGTAACAGAAAAAGAGGGAATGGCCTCAAGCTGCCACTGAGTAGGCTTAGACTGGACATTAGGAAACATTTTTCAAAGAAAGAGTGGTCAGGCATTGGAATTGGCTGCCCAGGGAGGTGTTTAAAAGTTGTTTGGATATGGTGCTTGGGGATATGGTTTAGAAGTGAACCTTGTAGGCAGGGATATTGGTTGGACTTGTGATCCTGAGAGTCTTTTCCAACCTGAATGTTTTTGTGATTCTGTGTAATCAGCTCTGACAAATTAACCTCCCCTCTCCCCAAGAAACCTGATAGAGCTGTCAACTATGAAGTTCAAGATCAAAAATACTTCAGCAGAGGTTGATTAAATAGCATTTTACATACATACAATGATATACATGTGCTAGTTTGAGGCTAATTGGAATATTTTACTAAAATTAAATCCTTAGCTGTGAGAAGAAAAAACAACCCAGTAACCTATATCACTCATTCTTCTGCTGTGAAACAGCAGTAGTAAAATATAGATAAGACACTTCTCACACACTTCTCAGTTCTCACTACTACTCCTTCTCTCTGGCAGTCTGTGTGGTTCCATCTGCCTTAACCCTTTCATCCGACCTAACTCTTTTTTTTCCCCTCTGATCTTGTTGTCTTTTTGACAACTCACCTCAGATCTCTCCAGATTTATCACATGAGCTATACAGGGATTCATCTGGTTATTGCTGAAGGGAGGGAAAGAGAGGGAAGTGGGGAAGAAGTTTGGGTCAGGACCCTCCTGGCAGTCTGATTTCTGAGAGGGATTTTATGTTTCTGTATTACTTTTAACTTGTATATAACTGTAAATATTTGCGTATACTGTGTATGTATATATATGCTTGTAAATTGTGCTAAGCTGTAAATACAGCCTCATTCCTTAACTTCCAGTCAGCTGAGTCTAGTCTGGGTGAATTCATTGTGTGTGTGTGTGGGTAATTCCCAAACCATCACATCTTATTTTTGGTGCTTAAACATGGGGCTAATTCAATTTGATTGATTGCTAATTAAGCCTGGAAGTTAAGACGAATCTATTTCGCATTTTATTTTCTATTTTTTACCCATTAGGAGTTTGGTTTTTCTACTGTTGGTTGACAGGGAAAATTGGTTCATTGATTTACAGTATGATATGGAGAAAGCTTAAAA
>WBNM01026075.1:0-18975 GCA_013399055.1 Ramphastos sulfuratus | reverse complement strand
CTCCCAAACCATCACAAAGAGCTTGTTCCAAAACACACTTCTGAAGCTGTCTACCTGAAAGACTCTTCATACAGGCAATTAACCACCATTTACAGATAAATGTTCAATTTATGTCAGCACATTGACGACCTAGATGAAAGATTAAGAGATTGGTTCTGGTCATAAGCCACTGAAGCAAGGCTGATTACAAACAGGTAACACCATGGTAACACCAGGATTCCTGAAGTATACAGCCAATTCCCAAACTCATGGTTAGGCACACAAACTGAAAGTATAATCAGAGCTCTAAGATATCAGAAACAGACTACTGTTCTTTTAAATACATCAGTCTTATTTCTATAGAAGGCAGAAAAACCAAAATGTTCTTCATATACTCTTATTTCTCAAAGGTCTTATTTGCAAGAATAAGTCAGCCTTCTAAAAGACTAAGGATAAATGAATCAAAACCCTTCTTATCTCTCTTTCTCAATCATTTGGTACAGAACAGTCTTTGCCAAAGTTTGTGGAAGGCCTTTTTCCTGCAATCTGACCCTATGCTGAAATAAATTAGTACACTTCCTCAAGATCAAATGCCTCAATGTTTTATATGCCTGAATTGCATGTTAAATTGTCCAGAAGTATTTTTTTAATGGGTTCAACTCAAAAATTCCAGTAGAGGAAGAATTCTTGTTCTTAAGGGAACTGACAAAGAAATAATTGTACACATCAAATGGCTAAAATACAAGAATGAAACAAAGACATTTCTTTAAACTACCTCTAGCATTGGGCCATGCAATGAGATCAAATCCAAAGGCAAAAACTGACCTTCTGAAGGCCAGGAACTGATCCTGGCATTTGGTACTTTCACATGCAAGACTTTCAGGCTGACACAACTACTCATGATATTGCATTTGGGCTTTTCTTCAAAGAATCCCTGCCCAAGTCTTTTGTTCTGCCCAGAAGACTTCCATCTGATTTCATGGTTACAGGTAACGACAGCCACAATATCATAAAAGAGGAATTAACTTCAAATAAGGATTGAGTGCCTACCAAAATATCACAGTATTACTGTTTCATTAAATAAGATTCCAGATGATGTCCAATAATGCAAGTCTACATCCTTCTCAAAAACAAGCTTGTTGGGCAATGGTCTAGGCTAAAAACAATTCCCAGAAGTAAGGGGGAAATTATGATTAGCAAGTTTTCACCCCAAGATTCCAACACCTGCCTAGAAAGATGCATATCAATTACTTCCAGACAAAGTCATAGCCAGGACTACTAACAACTCAAAGTATTACTTATGGAGGAAAAATGCAAGAGGCAGAAGTATAGTGGAACCAGGAAGTGCTGAGATTCCAGATCTTCTGCTTGNTGTAAATATTCCTGTATATAGTGTATATATCTGCTTGTATATTGTGCTGAGCTGTAAATAGAGCTTCAGTCCTTAACTTCCAGCTGGCTGAGTTCTAGTCTGGGTCATTTTACAAAGTGTGGGGGGGCAGGGAACTCCCAAACCACCACAAAATATCTTACTTCAACTGAGTGATAGCATAAAGTTATGAGTTGAAAACTATTGGTAAAGAGGTGATTTTACCTCTATATCATAACACATTTATCTCCAGCAGGGATATATAAAAGCTAAACAGGGGAGACTGACTCACTGAGCTGATGGAAAATTCAGTAAAGAAGAAAGAGTGAAGCCTACAGGGCTGAAAAAGTGACATAGATATATTCCTCTTAGTTTCACCACACAAAAGCTAGGCCATTAAAAAAAAAAAAAAAAAAATTAAAACACAGGAAAATGTCAGATCCAGAAGCAGTGCCCATGACAAAACATTGACATACACAGAGAATGGTGAATTAAACAATATTACAGTGTAATGATTCATTTTCTAAATCCCTTGGTGAATGTCACAGAAGTAGCATGATTCTATGCACCATCAAGCCCCAGAAGTTTTATGTGGCTGTAATTACTAAGCATAGCATGCAAAAAAAGACATTGTCATAACAAAAAGTTGACACATATATATGAGTGAAAACAGATACCAAAATGCAAATGTCCACAAGCATATNACTGGATGTTAGGAGGAAGTTCTTTCCAGTGAGGGTGGTGAGGCACTGGAACAGGTTGCCCAGGGAGGTTGTGGCTGCTCCTTCCCTGGAGGTGTTCAAGGCCAGGTTGGATAAGGCCTTGAGTAACCTGTACTAGTGGGAGGTGTCCCTGCCTATGGCAGGGGGGTGGAACTAGATGATCCTTGAGGTCCCTTCCAACCTTGCCATTCTATGATATTGGGTCAAGACTCTCAACTCTATTTCACAAGTTAGAGAAGCATGAGATATATAGAGAGTTGGGGGAGATTACACTGCACTCCTAGTATAATTACAATCCATAGTACATATCTGCTACCTACACTAAAATAAATGTCTAATCTTAATGCCAATTAATGCTCATTTTGCCAAGATGCTAAGTTAGCACTATACTCATCACTACTGATTTCATGTGAAATACATATCCTGGTGCACGGCTTGGTGATGTGCCACAACTCAAAATAAAAAGATCAGCATGAGGAAAAAAGCATGCACTTTGCCAATGTTTTCATCCTGGAAGACAGTACAAACTGATACTTTCCTGTTATTTGCTTTGAACAACATTTGCTGTGTCTTTGGGAGTGCTGTCAAACATACAGGAAATTAACGATCTATTTTAAATGTCTGCATTGGATGCTGTAATTATTTCTTTCCAATCTGAAATGGTCACTACACTGGCAGCCTGTAAAACCTCTCACAAAAAGTGTACTAGAAGGCTTTACTGTTATGCACAACACCACCACATTAAACTGACTCCAAAGTGCCAGCATTACAAATCCCACACAACCTTGTTAAGTAGCACTACTTCATCTCTACTTGAGAGCCTTACCTAAACTTCACAGGTTAATACTTTGAGCACACAGCAAAGGAAAAATATGTAGTGAACAGAAAGCCACTGGAATGGTAACCATGCTTTAGAAGTACATACATTTTTGAGCAATTGTGGCATAAGGATACAAAAGAGCTAAAGGAGGGTTTGCTTTGGATGCCTTATTCTCTTGGAGGTAGACCAAATAGGCTTTAAGAAGCTGGCTCCACTGAAAAGAATCTCTATTTTACATTCCTAGTTCTGCAAAATTTTATGAAGGCTGCTTCTGTAGAATATGGTGGATCAGTATACAGCCTTTGGATAATTCTGGTGTGTAAAATGCTTTCTGAACTTCCTATTCTGTCTGTCTGGCCTTTTTCACTGATAAAAGAAACTAAACTTTATTTCATTTATTTCCAGGTGTAAACTTTACTTTTCCATCACTTAAGATATCAGAACCTGATTTAAAACTGTAGGTTCACAGAAATACCTGCTCATTTTTGAAGTTACCACGATATAAAATATTTAAACAGTAGCAAAACAGACAAAAAAAAAAACCAAACCATCAAGTTCCCACAGGCTACAAATTCAACAGTTCTGATTTTTCTCTGCTTACTGATAGTCAGAGAAGACAACAAGCATTCAGCATACCTGCTCCAACTTCTTTTTCTTCTTCTTCAATGTTGTTTTTGATACTGTCATACTCCTCATCGATTGCCTGGTTGCCACGCATTTGAGACAGAATTCGTCGCGCTCTCTGAGTCTGGCCTTTCTGAATGAGCCAGCGGGGACTTTCGGGAAGGAACAGGAATCCAAGAAACTGTATAACTGCTGGAACAGCAGACAGGCCTAGCATGTACCTGGAAATAAGTAAATAAATAAATATATATTATTTGCTTACAAAAAAACGCCACTAGAAGACTCAAGAAGTAATTTACAATTCAAATACTCCTTCCCTCACATTTTTTATCACCAGGAGTTAAGCAGACAAGAATCATATTCTACAAAGACTTTAGAATTCTTGCTTTCGATTCCAGGAGATGATCAGAGGACTGGAGCAGCTCTGCTATGAAGACAGAGAGAGTTGGGGCTCTGCAGCCTGGAGAAGGCTTCAAGGAGACCTTGGAGTAGCCTTCCAGTATCTGAAGGGGGCCTACAGGAAGGCTGGGGAGGGACTATTTACAAGGTCTTGCAATGACAGGATGAGGGGCAATGGGTTTAAATTGGCAGAGAAGAGATTTAGACTGGATGTCAGGAGGAAGTTCTTTGCAGTGAGAGTGGTGAGACACTGGAAGAGGTTGCCCAGGGAGGTTGTGGCTGCTCCCTCCCTGGAGGTGTTCAAGGACAGATTGGACAAGGCCTTGAGTGAGCTGTACTAGTGGGAGGTGTCCCTGCCTATGGCAGGGGGTTGGAACTAGATGATTCTTGAGGTCCCTTCCAACCTTACCATTCTACGATTCTATATTCTGCCACTATATACCTACAGCCATTGTTCCCAAGGACACTAATTCGAACTAAATAAAAGCCCTGAAAAATTCCAATAGTTTGGAAACTGCTAATTCCTTCAGTAAAGAAAAAATAACAAACAGAAAGATAAAGCAAAGGCAGAGAGAACAAACCATTATTGCTGATGGCCAAAATGAGACTGAAATGCTGCTGAATGTTTTACAGACATATAACCTNAAGAATCTCTATTTTACATTCCTAGTTCTGCAAAATTTTATGAAGGCTGCTTCTGTAGAATATGGTGGATCAGTATACAGCCTTTGGATAATTCTGGTGTGTAAAATGCTTTCTGAACTTCCTATTCTGTCTGTCTGGCCTTTTTCACTGATAAAAGAAACTAAACTTTATTTCATTTATTTCCAGGTGTAAACTTTACTTTTCCATCACTTAAGATATCAGAACCTGATTTAAAACTGTAGGTTCACAGAAATACCTGCTCATTTTTGAAGTTACCACGATATAAAATATTTAAACAGTAGCAAAACAGACAAAAAAAAAAACCAAACCATCAAGTTCCCACAGGCTACAAATTCAACAGTTCTGATTTTTCTCTGCTTACTGATAGTCAGAGAAGACAACAAGCATTCAGCATACCTGCTCCAACTTCTTTTTCTTCTTCTTCAATGTTGTTTTTGATACTGTCATACTCCTCATCGATTGCCTGGTTGCCACGCATTTGAGACAGAATTCGTCGCGCTCTCTGAGTCTGGCCTTTCTGAATGAGCCAGCGGGGACTTTCGGGAAGGAACAGGAATCCAAGAAACTGTATAACTGCTGGAACAGCAGACAGGCCTAGCATGTACCTGGAAATAAGTAAATAAATAAATATATATTATTTGCTTACAAAAAAACGCCACTAGAAGACTCAAGAAGTAATTTACAATTCAAATACTCCTTCCCTCATGTTTTTTATCACCAGGAGTTAAGCAGACAAGAATCATATTCTACAAAGACTTTAGAATTCTTGCTTTNAGGTGTGCAAGGCCAGGCTGAAGGAGGATGTAGCCAGCCTGATCTAGGGTAGGGTGTCCCTGCCTATGGCAGGCAGCTTGGAACTAGATGATCCTTGTGGTCCCTTCCAATCCTGACATTAAGAAAAATGCTTAGTTTGATCAGAAATATTTATACAGGCACATGTGACCAAGGAATGTGCCTCTTATGTAAGGAGGTGCCTACTTTACTCTTGAAAATTTCTAGCTATAATCAGAAAAACTGAAAAAAGTTGAATTCTTGAGCACAGCAATTCACAACAGATCTTTCAGAGCCTGCACTTAAATCTTCAGCCAACCACAATGCTATGTTTTAAATCCAAACTGCACTTTAGATGCCTAGGAGAGTTGCTATATAGAGCTTTAAAGTTATTTCTCTACTCAACAAAGAACTACCATCAGCCAAACTTATGCTTCCAGGTACCAGCACTAACACCTGTGACAACACCCAGGGATACCATGATTCACTCCTGCTAAAGTGAGGGAAAAAGATTGTGGAAAATAAGCACACCACCAACTTTCACAGGTGGTTCTGGTCTATATACTACTTCAATAAAAGTAGAATAATGAATTGCAGAACAATGTGTAATTTAGTTATACTTTTTAAATCTGACCTTCTCCCATTGTTAAAACACCTCCAGAAAATAGCCCTCAGATTGAATACTGAGGGAGTCTGTTCTCATGAATAGATTCACATCTTGACATCAGTCAGCAAATCAAGATTTGCTAATCGCTTCTCTAGCTCCTCTCTTCATACCCCAGGGTGCAGGCTTTTACACAGACAATTCAGCAGTCTCTCGTCTGAATGTTTTTTGTAAAGCATGCTATGAAATGAGATTTTGAATAGAGCAGAAAAGAAAATACAACAATTAAAAGAAACCTTGTTTTCGGGCAATGAACCAAATGTAGTTGTCAAGTCTTTCACCATTTTGGATTAAAATGGAGAAACACTTCTTCAGAAATATTTTTAGATTTAACAAAGAAAAACATGAGCAACAGAATAAGGCAGAAGGCTAGACAACAGGGAAAAGACCCAAAAAGGTAATGCAAAGAGGACAGCCATCCCAGGCCAACATGCATGCAAACCAGTCTTCCCATCTCCAAAGATGAGCCCTCAAGCGCTTCCCAAAATCAGCCCAACTTTCTGAAGATCACAAGTAAGTCTTGCTCTAGAAAGAAATCTGTGAGTAAATCTCTTCTATCACTTTAAGAACAGTAAAGTTAAAAGTAAAGAAAAAAAATAGAAGAAAATCATTTCAAAGCACAAAGCTTATGGAAGGGTTATCATAGAATCATAGAATGGTAAGGTTGGAAGGAGACCTCAAGGATCATCTAGTTCCACCCCCCTGCCATAGGCAGGGACACCTCCCACTAGTACAGGTTACTCAAGGCCTCATCCAACCTGGCCTTGAACACCTCCAGGCTGAGTAGTCTTCAGCCAACATATCTAACAAGTGTCGTTAATGAATTAATGTCATCATTTCTTCCTATGCTCTTCCCACTCCACAGACATTTCATAGATGTACACAAAATCAACTCTACACATACACAACTGAAGCTCACAAAACTATATGCTCACTACCTGCATTAGAGTGGTATTTAGAAAGACTTTTCTATTTCAAATTAAGAGCAAAATAAAACCAGAGATTTAAAAACACAATCACTGTACTACAAGTAAAAGGACCTTTTAATGCTTTTAAACAATGAGATTTAGTCCTTTACACTTCTATTACCTAATTTCTGCTCCTCCAAAGCCCTTCAGTCCCTTAAATGCGGCAGAGCCTCCAAAACCAAGCAGTTGGACACCTGCAATCGTTTTAGGAGGCATAATCAATTGAGGCTCCTGAAAGCTCAATCCTGTCTGTTACAGCTACCAGCTGGACTCTACTAGATTGTTTATTACAGGCAAGACAAAAAAGAAATGTACGGAAAGCACTCGCTCACTAAAGTTATTTTCCAATTGACGTGCTTCTGGTCAAAGTTGAGTACAAGAGCAGGCCAGAAAGAAAACATTCAGTTAAGAGCACACAATCTCAAGAGTTGTTGCAATTCTGATATAATCACTTTAGACTAAAAGCAGGCAATTTTAGACATTTCGTGCAGCAAGCCAGGTTTCAGAAATCTAATACAGTTCTTTCCCATACAGAGTACAAGACTTTGCATTTGAAGCCAGATGTCAAGCAGACCTGAAAAAATACAGCACAAAATTTAGTAAGTCTGCTGCAACATTTCTCCTTCTCAGACATACTACTGCAATGCTATTATGATAGTATTAGCAGGGTTTATAAAGCTAACCTGACACAGAGGTCAGATAAAATACATTTTCTTTGTATTTTTTTTATTTTTTTAATATCCAGCATTTCCAAGAACAAGTAATGTTCCTTATTTGTTTTTTGTAGCCCTCCAATACTTAGCCAGTAGAGTTACAATAATAATGGCTGTAATTTTCCTTCTAAAGAGTAAATATCTTAAGATTTCTCCCCATGTGTTTGCTGTTTTCCAAGACGACAGACCATCTGCACCCTTCCCTGCTCAGCCTTAGGTTGCAGTAAATTAACTGAGCACATACAAGTACACAATCCCTAATCAAGACCTCCAGTATCACAGTTGATAATCCCTAGGTACCTCATCACAAGCAAAGCCTCAGTTTCTGACCAAAGCATTGCCAACAGTTCCACTTCATTTCATACTGCTCAATCCACCAGAACAGTACTTGGCACGTACATAAAACAAGTCATACAGCATGAGCCAGCAGGCTGTAAGAACCTACTCCTCACTACTCAACACATTCTGATGAATCTGGAAGTCTGTAATCACCAACATGACAGAAAGCTACAAACCAGGTATAGCAATGGATCCCTAGGGTGGTCTCACAACTGGAGTGTGTATGACACAAAAGAGGGTGAGAGAACTAGCTTTGTGCTGCCTGAAGAGAGATGACCAAGAGGAGACCAAACTGCATCTTTCACAATTGAAAAGAACCTAAAAAATGGAGACAGACTCTTCTCAGACATACACTGTGAAAGGACAAGAGTTAATAGTTACAAGATGCAACAAGAGAAATTCAGATCACAGATGAGGGAAAAATAATTCTTCACAGTGAGTGAACATTTGAACCAGTTGTCTCAAAAAATGGAATCATCCATTGCTTGAAATTTTTCACACAGCTCTGATCTAACACTCAGCCTCCTATCCTTACTCAATCTACAGATTCTAGATAGCACTTTTTTTTTTTTCTGTTCAGATATCTTAAAAGATCTGAATTATACCAGAGTAGTTTAATTTTTTTTCCAGACAGAAGAATAAGCTATATCAATGCAGAAGTTCTCAGAACAGTTGCGTAGCATTCAGTGCATGGGGGCCTCACTCCTATTTAATGTACAGTAGCTTATCAAGTGTTGGGCAAAAAAGATAAAATTTGCACTGAACAATGACTGTTGCCTTCCACCTAATATTCCACTTAGGTTAAGTGTATTTACAAAGTAACATATCAGAAGATGTTAACTTCTGTATGTAGAAAAGTGTAATGATATTTTTCACTTAATCATTTACATAGAAATATACTTGTGTCAATCCTGTGTCACTGCTTGATTTGGAAACTCATAAATCACATCCTACAATGCCAGGTCTTTGAATGATCTTTTTCAAGGAAGCTTCTGAGCTGCAAAACTCAAATAATATCTTAGCTTACCTGAACAATAAAGCAAAACACACAGCTCCAGTAAAATCAACATTTGTCAGATACTTTGTTAACCTGTATTTTTCTTCCTGTAGGTTAGTATTTACTGAAACACACAGATAACAAATATGTCCTTACCTTCCATGTGTCAGCACATTATTGGAAAAAAAAAATGCTGACATACTTACAACCACAAGAGCTTCCTCCAGCCAAATACCTAACTATTTAGGTAAAAAGAATTAAAAATTTAAAAAAAAACAAAAACCTGTCTTCACACAAAGTGTACAACACCTTTAATAGTAACAGTGACTAAGAACTCCACTTCTAAATAAGTATCTTTGCATGCCCATTCCTACCATGCAGCCCCACACATAAGGAGCCATTACACTAGCAAATTGTTTAGGCTAAAAGTTAATTTAAAATAATAAAGCAACTTTTGAATAACTGGCATTGAGGATCAAATATTTGAGTTTGCATGTTCCTCGGGAATACATTACTATATGCCATCAATTTTTCTCCAAATCAAGTATTGCTCTTTAACTGCAGAAATAGATTAGCAATCCTATAAACTACACTGTTTGGGTTGGGATTTTTTCAGCAGGGCTGTTTCTCAGTTCTCCTTAAGTGGACATACAGTCTGCCAGAGAATGCAGCAGCATGATAATGAAAAGGTCATCAAAAGCTTCATATAAAAATGCAAAATGCTACCTTCATTTGAGCTAAAGTAACCAGTGCATTTTCAGAAAGCACAAAGCAGAGCAAAAGCTTGAAATTAAATTTAAAATCAGCATGAAGTGACTCTAAAGGTAAAAATGTGACATCTTTTTATAAATGAGGCAAAGGAAACAATCACATGGGAAAAAGTAAAACAAAAATTTAAAAAAAAAAAAAATCATAGAATCATAGAATGGTAAGGTTGGAAGGGACCTCAAGGATCATCTAGTTCCAACCCCCTGCCATAGGCAGGGACACCTCCCACTAGTACAGCTCACTCAAGGCCTCCTCCAACCTGGCCTTGGCCTCAAACTTCTTGAATTGTTACACATACACGAATTAAAGTGCAGATTAATTAAATATCATTAACTTTCTGCTTTCATGCATATTTCTTTCCATACCATAAAACAATCAGCATCCAAGTTCTTCTATGTACCGAGCCCCAAATTACTTGTTCCTAACTTAAGCCTCAAATATCAATGCACATAGTAATCTCTATTTGGCTCCATTAGAAGACAGAGAATGTTATGCTGTAAATTTTGGGGGGTGGAAGGAAGATCATTCAAATTAGGATTTTCAAACAGCAGAATGATGCTGCAGCATCAGAAATTGAAGGCCCTACAACAACATACGTCTCTTTCTCAAGAGTGTTTCAAGAGAAACACACATAAAATTAAGTAAAAATTTTCTAGAAGTTGGAATATATGGTGTAAGTTATTCTTCCTACACATTTCCCTTAATTCATTTTTCAAGTTAGCACTCCAAGTAAAATACTGAGCTACTAAAATTTTTCATCTCTCTCAAATGACACTGTAGGTATAAAGCTGCAGTCCAGAGAAACTTACTGGTGTCGACAGGAAGACCACAATAAAGTTGAGTAAAAGAGACTAATATTATTCTATCACCTAAACTTTTAACTATAAATTTATGCTACAATATCCTTCGCTTCAATTCTGATCGAATTACTGCTGCTCAGACTAAGACTATTTGAAATACACTTCTGTTTTCCACACACAGCACAATACTGGAAATTTGCTTTCTGAAATATGTGTGTAATTATTCTAAATGCAAAAGGCAGGCCACTTTCATAACATCATGACAATCATTCAGGCTTGCTGATGCATATTTATTGCTCATCCATTTGAAAGTTTAGTAAAGTCAAACCCCCTAAGCATACTGTGAATCTTGTCTAACCAAAAAGCACTATGAATAACATTTTGAAAGAGTTAATTATTAAAGTTCCATTTCAGTACATTTTTATCACTTTATATGTAAACTCTGTTTTACCAAAAAGAATTGCAATAGCTGTCAACCACATCACAACCAAGCCAATTTTGCTTTTAGCAAGGAAGACTCACAAACCTCCATCCATCCTTTGCGAGGTAGCTGAAGATTCCATCGACAACACTTGCAAAAAACTGCCCTCCAGTGATGAACAGAGTGTTAATCGTGACTAATCTGCCTCTTAAGTGGGGTGGAGCAACTTCTGCGATGTACACTGGCACAGTCATAGATGCTACACCTACAAAAATAAATTTAAGTACAGTTATAGAATCTAGAGATAAACTACATACCATTTTCATCATAAAATATCATACCATTTAAATGGAACAAGCTGGAAGAATTTGGCTTTCAGGTTCCAAAAGATAAAAATACTCCTAATGAACTCTAGAAGCATACTCAGAGCAAATGGGCACACAGAGTGGTTGCTAGCAGCTCTACTGCAAGTTCAGGGTTTGATGCAGTGACTAAGTCAGTTCAATTCACATTGCATGTATACAAATAAAACAACATGCATAAATGTATTTGTAGCTTTGGAACAAAGAGGTGCTACAATACAAGTAAGTGCACCTAAGCCAAAGGGACTTATTGAAGATGCTCCGAATTTAAACAGAGCTTTAGCACAGTTTCCATCACCAATTAAAAAGCAAGGCCAATTATTATTCTTCTTGTGTAATTTCATTATTGTCATATAGAATGGGTTGTTTCTTGACATTATTGATTGTTTCTTAACTTGGCTTGAAAGTATTCCTTATGCAGTGCTATGAACTCTACTGACAAAAGGAGGCAAGGACCCAATGAAGCTAAAGCTTCACTGATAGTGTAATAGGTAGTAATTAAACAGTCACAGAATGTTAGGGGAGATCATCTTTTGAGATCATCTAGTCCAAGCCTCTGTCAAAGCAGAATCACCTAGGGCAGACTGTACAGGAATGCATGCAGTTGGGTTTTAGAAGTATAGAGAAGGACACTCCACAATCTCTCTGGGCAGCCTCTTTCAGTGCTCTGTGACCCTCTAAAGGAGCCACTGGTGCGAAATACAGAAACACCAAAGTGGAACACATACAGGAGTTCAACAGCACAGAAAGAGCAGAGCTGGGTGTGATACCTGCTTTGGTGGTCCACATCCACAAAGCCCTGCTCTCATTTAAAGGCAATTTATATCACAGAATCATCATAGAATCAACCAGGTTGGAAGAGACCTCCAAGATCATCCAGTCCAACCTAGCACCCAGCCCTAGCCAATCAACAACACCACGGCACTAAGTGCCTCATCCACTCTTTTCCGGGACACCTCCAGGGACGACGACTCCACCACCTTCCTGGGCAGCCCATTCCAATGCCAATCACTCTCTCTGTGAAGAAGTTCCTCCTAATATCCAGCCTAGAGCTCCCCTGGCACAACTTGAGCCTCTGTCCCCTCGTTCTGTTGCTCGTTGCCTAGGAGAAGAGACCAATCCCAGCTGGAGACAACCTCCTTTCAGTTAGTTGTAGACAGCAGTGAGGTCACTCCTGAGCCTCCTCTTCTCCAGGCTGCACACCCCCAGCTCCCTCAGCCTCTCCTCACAGGGCTTGTGCTCCTGGTCCCTGTTTCCTCAACAGAACTAACAGTGACAACCAACAGCAACTCTTCTGCAGTTTTAAGTGGAAGTATGTTGGCAGCACATACACAAAACCAGATTTTGACTAAAGCCAGCTAGGATACATCTTGAGCACAGTAAGTATAGATGAGCAGCGGCAGACACATCACATCTTCCCACTCGGGACAGCTCCACTGTGTCCCGCACAGACAGCTGCATACCAGCACGGGCCAATGACACCCCCAGCAAGCAATGGGGTCATCTGAAGGCATGCAAAGAGCTTCTGAAGCACTGCTGCAGTTTGCAGCTCACGTCATAGCAGAAAGCCGCGTCACAAAACTGCAGAGGCTTCAGCCGGCACCCCACTGACTGCCTGACTCACCAAACTAAGAGCACGAAATCATCTTTAGCAACAAGGTTAGCCTAACAGAACCACTGTGAACCTCAAAAAGTCTGAATGAGGAATATAGATTTTTAACAATAAAATGGTATTGGAAGATTCTTTGTTACGATAGGTAAATGCTCACAGCTGCCTCTCAACATGATAACTCACGTCCGGTAGAGCCCCCCAGGACACACAAACATCTCCTCCTATTGACTGAGAAAGCCATATAGAATAAAAACAACAAAACAAACAAAACAAGAAAAAAACCACACATAAAAGTATCAGGAGGAGAAAAAAAGGTAATAAAAGACATTTCTTCAAACATTTTTTCAAAGCCAACTAGAATACACCATGGAAAAATGCTTTCAAACAGCCTTTTTTGTGCTTGACAGAGAAGTAAATTTTCAGACCTAGTCCACCAGCAGGGATATTTCTTTTGCATCTTTCACTTCAGCATTTGAGCTAATTACAACTGAAGCGATGGAGACAGCACAGAGGTAAGGGAAAAGCCTTTATGGAAAAGCATAGGAGCACATCTGCTTTCTGCAAACAAAAGACACCGAGGCCCTGCAAGAGGCAGTGGCTCACACTGGGGCAGAGGGGGAGGGCCCTTGAGTTGCAGTACTTTTGTGTGGGACACACTGCCTCACACACTCATGCTTGCTCCCACAGCAGCATGGCTACNACCTGGGCACACTGGTGGCTCATGTTCAGCCTCCTATCTACCAACACTCCCAGGACCCTTTCTGCCTGGCCGCTCTCCAGACACTCTGTCCCCAGCCTGTAGCACTGCTTGGGGTTGTTGTGGGCAAAGTGTAGAACCCTGCACTTAGCCTTGTTAAATCTCATCCACCACCTGGAGTGGCGTAGCAGGACATCACACACTGTGCTGGCAACAAGCATCCAAGGCTTAGGAAAGGCTCAGCAACAAAACAAGCATCAAGCACCTCCCCTGCTACATCCTAAACAAGCTTCCAATAATTGCCTGGTTTGGGAATTTGTGACTCTATAGATGATTGATATCTCCAGACTGATTTCTGAGGCTATCCATTCATCACTCTCCAATGCTTTGTTTAGACCAATTACCACTAAAAAGTCATGGAAACTCAAAGATGGAGGAGAAAAAAAAATAAAGGTCTGCTTGCCATTGGCTATTTTATCTTTTGGCCCATAAATACCTTCCCTGTTATTTGCAAGAGTAACACGGAAATGAGAAAAGTTGATTTAATGCAGAGCAGCAGAAAGTAAATGAGCAATCAAGGCCTCCGACATGGTGTTTGTAGGCAGAGAAACGTAATGAGGGCTTGCAATAAATACAAGGGGAAAAAATATACAGTTGTGGTTTTGTCTTTCAGGGAGAAAGAGAAAGATAACCTCACATTTTTCTCTCAGAGGCTACTAAAACACCAGTCCCCAGTAAAAGCTTTAGAAGAATAAAGAGTTCAAAGAAGAACAACTTTGAAATAGCTTATAAACTAATTAAACTAATTTGAAAGGCAAAGATGTCAACATTTTATTTGGATTTTACTGGAAAGCAGTTAGAAAAATGTGCACAATATACGCATATATGCTCTGTAAAAAAGCGACTCTTTACCTCCATTCTAGTCCTAGTGAAGGTTGAATTTAAACAGGGTCTGCAGAAAAATCTTGTCCAAAATGAAGCAGACAAATCTGCTTCTTCAGCACTGGCAAAGTAGAGCCACAACACTGATCAGACCAACAGCTACCGTTAACATTCATTCAGCAAGCACCATCAGTCCTGAGAGGCTGCTAGAGCCAGTTAGCCAGGTAACGCAATACCTGCCACGTACAGGTGAAACTAAAGCCTGCTGCTGCAACCTAAGGGCAGTGTGAAGGTTAAACCTGTCTTGAACAAGAGGCATCATGACAGCAAGTGGTTTATTCTCTTTGCTGTATTCTTGCCACAAAGTCAATGATTACATGAATCAGAAAGGAAGCTCGAACAACTCAACATTCCTGTGTCATAATAGGCCTAAATAGGCCAAGGTGGGCTTGTACATGTCCTGGCTTGGCCAAGCGTGCTCCCCTGCTCCCCCTCCTTCTGTGCCGGAGATGGCGGCCATGGGAAAGGGGACAAAAGCTCTGGTTTCACCTAATATGGTCAAGCTTGGCAAAGTGCCATCCTGATTGGCTAATCTATGTCCAAAGGCCCATTAGTCCCGGGCTGAATGGACATAAATGGATGAGCAGGTAGCACAAAGTGCGCTCTGCCNCTGTTCCCTCTATGTATAAATTTCCAAACCGTGCATTTTGAACCTTGTATATAAGTTTTCTGGCGAGATTTAATGTTAATAAACAGGTTTCATAGTTATTAACAATCTCTTCCTGAACATCAACGTTAATATAGATTGTTAATTTTGAATCATTTCGTAACATCCTGTCACCAGCTAACCAATGATACCAGCCATTCAGCTGGCATTAATACAACAGCTGAAATTATTATGAACAGTACATGATTTCCTAGGAAAATCTAAGGAATTAAGAGTGTTAGTTCAAAATCACACAGAATTGTTTAGATTCCAATCTAGCCCGACACCTGTTCGAGACAATGGCCAGCTAGAGCAAGCTGACCTAGAACATGCTAAGTGAGTTTTGAACTAAAATGATTCTGCAATTCTACAACTTTCACATCAGCTTTCTCACCCTAAGACTTTTCACAATGTGGTTGTTGAGAACAGCCCTCTTGGCTTTGTACTCAGATCTTACTACTTCTACCGAGTTTCTCAAAAATGTGCAGGTTCAAAATATCCAAACAAAATACTCAGTTCAGAAGATATACTTATGTTACCTTTCTTAAAATATATGCTTTGCTACTCTGAAACAGTGTGGCAGTTGTTGTCAGGAAACGGGAGGAGGCACTTAGGAAAGCATCCCCAGTTTGTCTGGCTGCCATCCAGCAAGCCTTCGCAAACAAGTACAAAGTTCTTTAAAAACAAACAAACAAACAAAACACCAAAAAAAAAAAACCCACACCAGAAGTTATAAAGTCTATTCTGAAACAAATCAAATGAAGGGGGAAAAAATGATAGTTTAGGTTCTATAATCTTTTTTTTCTATTACAGATCTGCTTTCAGTTGCCTTAGAATGCATCAAAGTCCTCCAGACTTTCCTCTAATTTCAATTTAAGACACAACAGAACATAGTGAAGTAAGTTCTTGTGAAAAGGTACAATTTGAAGCAAGGTATTAGATGTTAATCAGCCATAAAAATCTCTAAAATACATAACCAGTATTTGCTATGTAGTTATTTTACTAGCCAGGTATTACAGAAATTTAATAGCAAAACTCAGCTCTCCCAGCAAAATAAATATGGCTGAAAGGAATCTTTCCTTAATCTTTCACATGAGAATGCTTTCATTTACACTTAGTTGACATTTTCTAATATGCTTTCACTGTTAAACTGCTCACACAAGATTCTTGCTGCGGGCAAGTATATTACTGCCTAACTAATACAGCTGATAAGTGACAAGATGTGAGAAAAATAAAATTAAAACAATTAACTAGAAATCTGTCAGAGAAAGTTTAAGCTCTACATTGTGAGCTATAGCTATGAAATCTGACACGAGAGCAGGCAAGCCCAATCTTTATCCACTTTAGCAATGAAGACATTACTCTTCTGCCCTCATTAAAAAAATGTAATTATGAAAAAATAAGAAAAGGTTCCTTAAAAGTGCATCTCATTATTACACAAAAATCATTAGACAACTTGATGGACTGAAATCATCATATTACACATTTTTTTTCAGTTCTATGATCACTTGGGAGACTAATTATTAGAGCTGTTACTATAACCTGCATTGGAAAGCAGAGAGAGTGAACAGCTCCATTTTAAGGCAATCAATAGAAAGCAGGTGTGAAAAGGTACCTTAGAATCACAGGAAGGTATTTTCAGTATGAATATGCAAGTGTTGCAAAGAATTCATTACAAAGTTCAGGAATCAAGCCAATAAACCTAACTGATAGGGTAAAGATAAAACTACTATTATAATTAGGAGAATTAAAAATACATTTGGANCTGGGTCATTTTACAAAGTGTGGAGGGGCAGGTAACTCCCTAACCCACACCAAAAGGAGATTAGGGTAGTAAAACAAAAAGGAATAACGAAAGAATTTAAGTTCTCATTTCAAAAAAAGGATTTGGGAATAAATACCATTTCAAAAGTTGAGATGGTTATAAATGTATTGTGCAAAGACCAGGACTTCCCCTACAGCTCCAGGCACGTCCAGCAGACATGAGACAGAGTGCATCATGCGAACAACATAAAAGCATCAAGACCTGGAGACAGGACATTGACTGGTAGGCGCTTTTACTCCTAGCATAATAAAAAAATCCCAAAGGTAGAATGGATGTGTCTGTCATTTAACTGGTGCCAATCAATAACCACTGTCAGGAGCAGCAAAAACATTGGGAGGGATTCTTGACAATTTGTTTGTTGTTGCTCTTTAAATTACTGCCCAAAAGGTTCATAAACACAAGAGACAGCTGACAAGGATTGGGTAACTTTAAGAAAACAAAACTCACACAACTCAATCAGCCTTTTGTGCTTAGGAATAAAGGAGGAATGACGTTTACCAAGAAGTACTAAGGAGCTGATGTCTCTTTGCATTCTTCTGTCCATCTTGCACTGACCCTTTGCATCAGCAACAGGCAAACTCAGGAACACAATCAGCTAAAAGGAGATCCACCTGCTCATTAAGGGTTTGTACCATCTATCTCCCTTAAACAGTTCATGATATAAATGCCTTTACTAGCCCATGTGAAGGGCTATGTATGATAATGGAGACTGACCTGAACTGTCACAACACTCCAGACTGCCAAGTCAGAAAATAAGATCAGGATGTGAAATTATCACAAAAACCAAAAAGCAAACGTATCCCTCATCCTATTTCAGAGTACAGCAACTAAGTCATTTATCTTTATTAACAACAATTTTCACAGCCTATTATAGACATTTGTACTATTAGAATTTCCAAATGAATAGGGAGAAATTTCCTTTCAAGAGAGTATTCATGGGAATGAGACATTCCTCATTACCATATAAAGCTGGACTGAGATACTTAATGCAGGTAACAGTTTTATTGTTTCACATATTTTGAATGAACTTCTAAGATCAAATTTTAATTAAGATGTTAAAATCAGCTTTAACATTCACTTCATTAAGAAGCTGCCCATAGTGGTTTGTTCTACTTGTAAGGATTCCAAGAAGCTTTAGCAAGGACATGTGGAGGCAATCTGATGAAGAAACAAGTTTATGGCAAAGGAAATTAGGAATTAAATATTAATAAATAGCTTAATAGAGGTTGTTATGCTACAAAAAAAGTTTTAATATGAACTCAGACGTGTGGTGGTTGTTAGGGGTTTGTTTTGTTTTTTCATTAAAGAGACAGAGGGAAACTTGACAAGCTACAGCTGAACATCAGGCTAATGTTTTCTTCCAGCAGCTATGCAGGAAATCTGATAAACTTCTTACATCTTGGATACTGGCCATGCAACCTGAACTTACTGCCCCAAAACACTATTGATCTCAGAAGTACATGAGACCATACAAAGTGGCTGTCTTTCAGCTGTGTTCCCACAAATCGTACTCTAAAGTTTTTAAGTGTTGACAAAAATAGCATTATTGCCAGATGGTATTTTTAGAACACTGCCCGCTTCTGAGTAGTAACAAAGAGGAGGATAAGGGCAATGCACTGGCTAACTTTTTGAAAGAAGTGACAAATTCCACTGTAATTGTATATTCTTTATTGCCAGTCTGAAGAAGCAGCCAATTAAGTAGTTTGCAGAGAGAAGAATGCTATGATTGACAAAAGAGGATTCACTCTAACTACAAAAGATGTTTCTTTTAAAAGATACTAGCTTCCACAAACACACACAGAGGAGTTCAAATAATCAGCTGCCTTTATTCTACAGACAACTCCACATCAGCCAACCGAGTCCTCGGCTGC
>WBNM01026074.1:4766-20899 GCA_013399055.1 Ramphastos sulfuratus | reverse complement strand
GCAGGGGGTTGGAACTAGATGAGTTTTGAGGTCCCTTCCAACCTTACCGTTCTATGATTCTGTATTACACATGAACAAATTGTTTGAGGTAATTTGTTATTGTTTTTTTTATGTTAGCTAATATCATAGAATCCTAAAATGGTCTGGGTTGGAAGGCACCTCTGAAGGTCACCCAGCCCAGCCCCTCTGCACTCAGCAGGGACATTCTCAACTAGATCAGGTTGCCCAGAGCCCTGTCAAGCCTCACTTTGAATATCTGCAGTAATGGGGACCCAAGCACCTCCTCACACATCCAGTTGCAGTGTTCCACCACCCTCATGGTGCAAAACTTGTTCCTAACATCCAGTCTAAGTCTTCCCTAGTTTGAATCCACTGCCCCTTGTTCTGTCACTACAGGCCTTTGTAGTGCTCATGATTACCTCTTTTTTTATGGTAGCAGGTTTAGTCCCCTGGCTGAGGGACTTGAGGCTTGTTAGTCTGGAGAAGAGAAGACTGAGAGGGGATTTAATCAATGTTTATAAATATCTGAGGGCTGGGGGTCAGGAGGGGGGGTACAGGCTCTGCTCACTGCTGCCTGGGGTAGGACAAGGAGCAATGGATGGAAGCTGCAGCACAGGAGGTTCCAGCTCAACACAAGGGGCAACTTCTTGACTGGAAGAGTCCCAATGGGACCTTCTCTGGAGAGAAAGTCTCCTTCTCTGGAGGCCTGTCTGGATGTGTTCCTGTGTGACCTGAGCTAGGTTGTCTGGTCCTGCTCTGGTAGGGGGGTTGAACTGGATGATCTCTCTAGGTCCCTTCCAACCCATGGAGGGCTCAATCCTGTGAGCCTTCCAACCCCTGAAAGGCTCAATCCTGTGAGCCTGTGACTTTCTAGTTTTGCTTTATGTAGATCCATCAGATAATTTCGTTCTCCATCTGGAGATTGGCATTTTCTGTCTTCTTGAACACTTCCACCTACCAAATTCCTACATTACAGATTTTAAGTTCAGAGCTCAGCTGACTGGCAATAAAGGGAAATAGAAAAATTAAACATTTAGTAGTGTTCAATGTATTCCAAAACAGAGGGTTAGCCAGAGTTAAGTGAAAAGAGCACAAAAACCTTCCTTCTGGTGCAGCTTCCTATTGCCACACTGGGGTACAAGAGAGATATGAAACATAACAAATGAGCACTTACAAATGAGTTCAATCTGAAGCTTTTCCTACCTAAATAATTGCCTGGCATTTCCTGAGCTAATGAATGGTGTTAGCAGAGAGTAGAGGTTACGTCAGTGACCTCTCATACTTGATCTCTCTGCAGAGCAGTTTCATATGTAGATTGGATGAAGAAAATCCAATTTAGCTAAAAGTCAGGACACCAAACGAGAAATAAACGTGCAGATGCTGACATGGAAAGCAGGGATTCCAAAGATAGTGGTGGAATAATCCTCAGAGCCATCTTTTCATGTTCCTTGGAGCTGGCTAACAGGTCTGGCAGTAGTTCTGCACTAAACTGTTCAAATTTAAGCAGCTGTTGGACTCCTCCTGACCCGTGATGGCTTCAAGGTTACTGGTTTGGAAAGCAGCTTTATGGCTCTGCCTTTCAGAGCAGTATTCAACAGGAAACCTCTTTAAAGGGCCAATGTGAAGCAGGAGAAGCAGCAAAAGGCTTTTTGTGGCATATGGTGGTGTAGTAATTGCACTTTTGCCAAGTGCCATTTGTCAGGGATGCTTCGGTCTGGTTAGAGATTATTTGCTTGGCCAGTTGCAAGATGAGTATGGGGAGATTAGAGACCTTTTTTTTTTTTTTTTTGACCAATTTGAGTCATATTTGTTTCCCCAGAGGCCTGATCACGTTGGATTTATGCTGTACAGGGAGATGGCACAACTTAAGTTTCCTAATTTGATACTTTCATTCATATAGTAGCAGTGCAAAGCCCTCTGCCTTTCGGTTTTCAGCTCTCAGCCTTAGTATCATTCTGTAACCTGAGACAGGGCAGATACTAACATAATGCCTCGGGCACTCAGATGCAGTCTTGCTGCCTTCAGCACAAACAGATCCAGCATTTTCTCACAGTTCTAGGATCCTGTCCTGAAAGAATCCAAATCACCATCATCAAGAGTTCCCATCTTGAAATTTTCACAGTATTCTTTTATTGCTGTTGGAGGGTTTGGCTTCTCTAATCCTCCCTCTCCTGATTAGCTTTCAATCTTGCTTAGAGTTTGCTGTTTTCTTGGGGATTATTTTAATGCTTGCTCCTGAGAGCTGTTAGGAAAAAAAAAATATCTTGATGCTTGCTGCTGCTTCAAGTGAATTTTCTTAATGTAAACCTAAAATCTTGGGACAAGGTTAAGTGCAAGAGCAGCTTTGTATGGGAGTGTGACTGTGTAAGAGTGCCACAGTGAAAACCTGATCAGTGCCCCACATTGACCTCAGTTCATATTCTAAAGCCAAATTTGTCAGTAAATTCACAATCCAATTCCAAATTTCCTTGACCCTCATGACAACTGAATGTAAACACTCTTCTTCTTTGTGACACCTGCAGGCTAGGCAAGTCAGACATTGTGCTAGTCAGGTCCTAACAGTGGAGGGATTCTGTGATCCCCCCATTCTGTAATCCCCCCATTCTGTGATTCTTTGCTCTTCTCAGACCCATTCTGGAGTCCTGGGTACAGTTCTGGAGCCTCCAGCACAGGAGGGACATGGACCTGTTGGAGCCAGTCCAGAGGAGGCCATGAAGATGCTGAGAGGGCTGCAGCAGCTCTGCTGTGAGGACAGGCTGAGAGAGTTGGGGCTGTGCAGCCTGGAGAAGAGAAGGCTTCCAGGAGACCTTGGAGTGGCCTTCCAGTATCTGAAGGGGGCTCCAGGAAGGCTGTGGAGGGACTATTGACAAGGTCTTGTAATGCCAGGACAAGGGGTAGTGGGTTTGAAGTGGCAGAGGTGATATTTAGACTGGATGTTAGGAGGAAGTTGTTTGCAGTGAGGGTGGTGAGACACTGGCACAGGTTGCCCAGGGAGGTTGTGGCTGCTCCCTCCCTGGAGGTGTTCAAGGCCAGGTTGAATGAGGCCTTGAGTGACCTGTGCTAGTGGGAGGTGTCCCTGCCTATGGCAGGGGGTTGGAACTGGATGATCCTTGAGGTCCCTTCCAACCTTACCATTCTATGATTCCCTCTTTCTATGATTCTCCCATTCTATCATTCAGCAGATGTTTGGGCTGTGAGGATTTCACCTTAACTCCTTTATTTATGAGCAATGCACAAAATATTGTTTTTCTCTTTTATTATTTTTTCCCCTGACAAGAGGAAAAAAAAGTCACTTGGCTAATAAATTCAGCTGTTTGCTCGTGCTTTTACCCAGGCTGTCTTCTCACCTTGTTTAAGGTTCCTTTTCTGTTCCTGTATATTTCTTTTTGCTTTCCTCCCCCTCCCCACCTCATATCTGTGTTGTAGTAACAGATGCAGAGAAATCTCTGCTGCCTGTGTCTCAGATGTCTGTTTTGGGTGGAAGCTGCTCTCCTTTCAGAGTTCTGTTTCCATTAAGGAGCTTAATTATTTATTACATTTCTTCCTGCACACTCCACCACTGGGTTTAACCCAGCTCATGTTGTTAGACCTGCTCCGCTGAGGTCACAAAAGTATAACCTTCCTCTTTTTTTTTTTCCCCCCTTCAGGTTCTTTACACACAAAAACATGCTGCTGAGAAAGGAACTTCAGATTATGCACATATGAAGGAGCCTCCAGATATTAAGCATGCTATGGAAGTCAATAAGCATCAGAGTGATGTGAGTAGTCCCCCATCTGAAACGAGTTTGCTTGTTCTGTGTCGGTACATCCATTAGAGCAAACTGAAATGGGCTGGGCAGGGAAGATTTTCATATTTCATCAGCTGTTGGTTTTATTTTATGTTGTTTGCACTGCAGTAGTTGGGACATGATGTGTGTGTGTGTGAAATACTCTCCAAGTAATGGGGTGTGACTTTCATTCTAAATTGCAGTGGCAAGCAGTTGTTGTTGCTGCTGCTGTGCGCCAAACAATGCCTGTTTAGGTTGTTGTTGATTAGTAGGAAATGTTCTGATGCTGGTAAATGTTGTTAAGTGCTGCCACTTGGAAATCAAATGATAAAGGCAGGTTCTCTGAATTCGTGTGCACTGCTTTAGAAGGGAATAAAGCTCTCTGTGCATGAAAAAAAAAAACCAACCCTTGTTTGTTTTCATGCTGGAAAGCAACATCCTGGAGGAAGAGCTTGGAGTCTGAGTGGACAGGAAGTTCTGCATGGGCCAGCAATGTGCCCTTGAGGCCAAGAGGGCCAATGGCATCCTGGGCTGCATCAAGAAAAGTCTGTCCATCAGGTCTGAGGAGCTTCTTCTTTCCCTCTACTCTGCCCTGCAGAGACCACAGCTGGAATACTGTGTCAAATTTGGGCTCCCCAGTTCAAGAGAGACAGGGACCTGCTGGAGAGAGTCCAATGGAGAGCTATGAGGATGATGAAGAAACTTGAATNGGCTGTGAAGGGATCTTCTGAATGTCTGAAGGGTGGGTGTCAAGAAGGGGCCAGGCTCTTTTCAGTGGTGTCCTGTGATAGCATGAGGGTCAATAGATACCAACTGGAACCCAGGAGGTTCTACCACAACATGAGGAGAAACTTCTTTGCTGTGAGGGTGCTGGAGGCCTGGAGCAGGATGCCCAGAGAGGTTGTGGAGTCTCCTTCTCTGCAGACTTTCCAAACTCACCTGGATGTGTCCCTGGGTGATCC
Source organism: Ramphastos sulfuratus (assembly GCA_013399055.1). Classification (NCBI taxonomy): domain Eukaryota; kingdom Metazoa; phylum Chordata; class Aves; order Piciformes; family Ramphastidae; genus Ramphastos; species Ramphastos sulfuratus. Next base: position 16,170 of record WBNM01026074.1, on the reverse strand, counting down.
TGCTTTGGTAGGGGGATTGGACTGGATGATCTCTGTAGGTCCCTTCCAAACCCTAACAGTCTGTGGTTCTGTGTTTCTGTGACCACCAGTGTGGTGTCAGTGTCTTTCACTGTCAACACCTAGTTCCTCACAAGTGTTGTGTAGGGGAGAGAAGGAGGCTGCTTGTGCTTGTTGCTGTCTCATGAATACACATCCACTGAGTTTGAAAGAGCAGATTATGAACTACTTTAGAGAATCTGAGCTATAGAGTTCAGTTTATCACCTGGAATTGGTTTGTGGCACTGACCAAAGTATTTTAGATTTACTTAGATTTAGCAAATATTTGTAAAGCTAGTTGCCTATTTGTTTGTCTATTTATTCATTCATTCATTTATATATTTATTTGTTTTTACAGCTGCTTGTTAAGGTCATAAGTTTTGTAGATTTTCACAATCTAAAAGCCCAATAGTAGCTTTTTTTTTTTTTTGTTTTAATATGAAGTCAAATTTGATTTCATTGTTAAGCTCCATGCAGTGCTGCTGGGGGGCAGAAATGCTGCCAAGATCAGTGTCTTGAATGGTCCAAACACAACCTGGAATTAAAATGTATGTTAGCATTAAGTTCTGTAAAAGGCTGCTTAAAAGAGAAGTAAATTTTAGGAGCAGGATGTCTAAAACAATGTGGTTGTTTGGAAGGGTACACAAAGCCAGTAGGAACCACTGGCAGGTAAATACCTTCCAAGTTATTATGCACTCCTGTTCTTCTTAGGTAGCCAAGTCCATTCAGATAGCCCTTGTTTCTCAGACAGCCCAGTGATTCTACAGCCCTCCTTTCTCACAGACAGGAGATGCTTGCTTGCTTGCTGCTGAGTGTAGAAGGCAAAGCCTGGATATTCATGGAGTGGCTTAGGTTGGAAGGGACATCACAGATCATCTACTCCAACCCCCCTGCCATCTGCAGGGATGCCTCTCAACTAGACCATGTTGCTCAAGGCCTCATCTAACCTGGCACTGAATACTTCCAGGGAATGGGCAACCACAACCACTCTGGGCAACCTTTTCCAGGGTCTCACCACCCTTGTACTGAAGAACTTTCTAATATCCAGTCTAACCCTGCTTCAGCTTCATACCCTTCCCTCTTACCCTGTTGTTAGACACTGTCATGGAAAGTCCCTCTGCAGCCTTCCTCTAGGATCCCATTAGGGACTGGAAAGCAGCTAGAAGGTTCCCCTGGAGTATTCTCTTCTCCAGGCTGCACAACCCCAGCTCCCTCAGCCTGTGCTCACAGCAGAGGTGCTCCAGCCCTTGCAGCTCTACTCTAGGCTCATTCCAACAGCTCTGTGTCCTTGTTATGCTGAGGATACCAGAACTGGATGCAGTATTGGAGGTTCACTTTGAATTTTCTTGAGTTTACCCTATCTTCCCTCCTGCCAGAGTTCCAAACACTCATAGGTTATGTAGGCTGCAAACTAAATGTCAGTGTTAGATGTATGTCTGTGTGTGCAGAATCTTGACAGCTGGCTGCTGATTAAAAGGCTGCTGGAGAACTTCAGGGAAGCATTATGTTTGAAGAATAACTTACCCTTCTGCTGGGAAATACCTGCCTTGGAACTCCCAGCAGTAATTTGCAACCTGCCTTGATTACAGAATTCCCTCTTCCCGTCAGACTCTGGCTGTCTCTGCAGTTGGGAAGCATGAGGATGTCAGATCGACAGAGGGTTGGAGCTGGGAATGCAGACTTCCCTGTAAGCAAGAGAGTTGTTTCACCCTAGCANCCCCTCTCTTGCCCTGATGGTGGAATATTAAGGAAAGAAATAGTGTAGGGAGGAGAGCTGCAAAGCCTCTCCGAGAAGGTTGTTGGACAGGAAGGGAATCATAGAATCATAGAATGGTAAAGTTGGAAGGGACCTCAAAGCTCATCCAGTTCCAACTCCCTGCCATAGGCAGGGACACCTGTCACTATGTGAGATGAGTCTTTGAATCAAATTCTTCATGGTCTGAGGATTAGCATGCTGGTGCAAAACCCACTCCTCTCCTACAGCTGTACATCACCTGCTAACAGAATTAAGGGAGGGCAGGGTGCAGATGTGAGAGTAAATGAAATTCAGTTGTTTCATCTTTTTTCCACCCTTAAAGAAGGCAAAATGAAAAAAAAAAATAGGAAATGAAAGCAAACACAGGAGGGAAAGATGTTTTGAGAAATGAGAACTTTTAACAGCATGTTTAAAACAAGGAAAAAATAGGAAGGAAATTCTTTTCAGGCTGAACAACCTTCCACAAACCCCAGCAAACTCTCCACATCGACTGTGAAACCCTAACCAGTTTCAGCTCTTTGAGAACAGACTCTGCTTGCTCACGGGGAGCTGCACTGCAGTGGGAGTATATCTTTAGCACACATAAAGGAGCAAGTTATGCAAGTCTGGTTATTGTTCTGCAGAGTTCCACAGCTCCTGAGGATAACTGAGCACCATGGTGAATAGCTATGAGTTCCTTGGCTTTTAAGTGCAGGTTTAATTAAGAGCTCAGTGAGTTTTTGAGTCCGAGCATGGAACGGTGAACATCCTGAACGTGAAACCTTTGTCTTCCTCAGCTGTTTCAGGCTGTTTGTGGGATCACAGCTTGGAAAGTGCAGGAGAAAAAGGAGGGGAACTATTGGGAGAATAGAAGGACAAAGCTCTTTTATCCACCTCTCAGTACAGCATACCTGTGGGAGCAGAATGCCTGTTTACCTACAACTCTCTGCCAGCCTAACTCAACCTTTCCGTGCAAGGGTTTGCATCTGATAGGATTAGGATGCGTTTGAGACTATTTACTCAGCCTTAAAATAAGGCTGACATTTATACCCACCCCTGTGAAAGGTGCAATTTCCTTTAAATAATTAAGACTGCATTCAACTTATAGTAGCTTGGTGCTGGCATTTTAAGTCTGTCAGGAGCTGCAGGCCCTCGCACCACTTTGAATGTCGTTACTGTGCTCCGTGCACGTGGGCTGGAGCTGCGCAGCAGGGAGGTGCTGCAAAATCCTCTGCATGAGCACATTGTGCAGGAGGAAAACATAGAATCATAGAATGGTAGGGCTGGAAGGGACCTCAAAGCTCAGCCAGTCCCAACCCCCTGCCATAGGCAGGGACACCTCCCACTAGTACAGGTCACTCAAGGCCTCCTCCAACCTGGCCTTGAACACCTCCAGGGAGGGAGCAGCCACAACCTCCCTGGGCAACCTGTGCCAGTGTCTCACCACCCTCACTGCAAACAACTTCCTCCTAACATCCACTTTCAATCTGCTCTCTGCCATTTCAAACCCATTGCCCCTTGTCCTGGCATTACAAGACCCTGTCAATAGTCCCTCCCCAGTCTTCCTGTAGGCCCCCTTCAGATCCTGGAAGGCTACTCCAAGGTCTCCTGGAAGCCTTCTCTTCTCCAGGCTGCAGAGCCCCAACTCTAGTAGCCTGTCCTCCTAGGAGAGCTGCTGCAGCCCTCTGAGTATCTTCACGGCCTCCTCTGGACTGGCTCAAACAGTTCCATGTCCAAGTCTTGCTGGGTGGAAACTGCACGTAGCATTTGATGAAGGTACTCAAAGCTGTGGATCACAGTTCTGCCTGTTCCATGACCTGGCCCATCATTATGAATAGCAAACCAACATATTAGCCACATTATCCTAGGAATAGGATTATTTTCTTTCATTTTCCTGATGTTGTGAGGTTACAATCCATGCACGCAGAATTTACCTTCTTTCTAATGCGACCACGTGGGCAGATCTTAAACCTGATGTCCTCAAACACCATCAATAGCATACCCAAACACTGCTCTTTGTTTTCATGCACATCACAGAATTGTAGAATCAGTTAGGGCTGGAAGGGACCACAAGGATCATCCAGTTCCAACCCCCCTGCCATGGGCAGGGACACCTCACACTAGATCAGGCTGCCTAGAGCCTCATCCAGCCTGGCCTTAAACACCTCCAGGGAGGAGGCTTCCACCACCTCCCTGAGCAACCCCTTCCAGGCTCTCATCACCCTCATGCTGAAGAACTACTTCCTAAGATCCAATCTAAATCTACCCATTTCTAGCTTTGCCCCATTCCCTCCCAGCCCTATCACTACTTGACACCCTAAAAAGTCCCTCCCCAGCTTTCATGTAGCCCCCTTAAGATATTGAAAGGTCACAATGAGGTCACCTGGGAGCCTTCTCTCCAGACTGCACAGCCCCAACTCCCTCAGTCTCTCCTCACAGCAGAGCAGCTCCAGCCCTCTGCTCATCCTTGTGCCTCTTTTCTGGACACCTTCCAGCACCTCCATAGCCCTCTTGTCCCAGGGGCTCCAGAGCTGGAGGCAGAACTCCGTGTGGGGTCTCACCAGTGCAGAGTAGAGGGGCAGGATCACTTCCCTGGCCCTGCTGCCCACGCTGCTCCTGCTGCAGCCCAGGCTCTGGTTGACTCTCTGGCTGCAGTGCACATTGGCAGTGNAAACAGTTCCATGTCCAAGTCTTGCTGGGTGGAAACTGCACGTAGCATTTGATGAAGGTACTCAAAGCTGTGGATCACAGTTCTGCCTGTTCCATGACCTGGCCCATCATTATGAATAGCAAACCAACATATTAGCCACATTATCCTAGGAATAGGATTATTTTCTTTCATTTTCCTGATGTTGTGAGGTTACAATCCATGCACGCAGAATTTACCTTCTTTCTAATGCGACCACGTGGGCAGATCTTAAACCTGATGTCCTCAAACATCATCAATAGCATACCCAAACACTGCTCTTTGTTTTCATGCACATCACAGAATTGNCCAGTACCTCCAATTCCCTCTCCTCAGAGCTGCTTTCAAGCCAGACATTGCCCTGCTGGTCCTTGGGATTGCCTCTACCCAGCTGCAGGACCTTGCACTTGGTCATCATGTTAAAGTCAAGCTTCTCCTGGCTCTCCATTCAACATCTGCATTATTAAAAATTACCTTTCACTGCCTAACTTTCTGCTGACAGTGGTTGTCAGCAGCAGGTCCCCCTGGACCACTTCCAACTGGTGCTGAAAATGATGTGTTTACTCCTGATGTAATTGGGACCAATCAATTTTCAAGCCCATTACAGGAAAGGATGACTGCATCCATCTGTAATGGGCCAGAAGTGTGTTTGTCTCTTCTGCATGAGCTGGGAAACACTTTTCAACACCATTTGAGTGGGGATCAGAAAAGCTGTTGCCAATGATGATTGTCACCAGCAAGTCATTTCCTTAGTGCTGATGGACCCCAAAGTGCAGATGAGAGAAGAGGGGGCAGAAACCCAGCTGACAGGCCATTAGTTAGTGGGCTCTGGCTCTTGTGAAATGCTAAGCAGGGGCAAACAGCAGGAAACCAATTCTGTTGCAGAGAGGTGTTCCTAGCTCCTTGCTGACTTCTGTGGATTGCTGGGGGACTTGAGCAGCTCCTCTGTGGAGAGAGACTGAGAGCTCTGGGGCTGTTTAGTCTGGAGAAGAGAAGCTGAAAGATCTGATCAACGTGTACCAGTAGTGGCTGGGGCCAAGCTCTTTTTGGGGGTCAGCAGCAATAAGCCAAGGAGCAGCAGCTACAAACTGGAACAGAGAAGGTTTCAGCTCAACATGAGGAGAAACTTCTTTGCAGTGAGGGTGCTGGAGGCCTGGAGCAGGCTGCCCAGAGAGGTTGTGGAGTCTTCTTCTCTGGAGACTTTGCAAACCCTCCTGGATGCATTCCTGTGTGGACTACCCTGGGTGATGCTGCTTGGCAGGGGAGTTGGACTCAATGGTCTCTGAAGGTCCCTTCCAACCTCTAAGGTTCTGTGATCTGAAGAGGGTAAAAGGTGTTTGTAGCTGCTTCTGCCTATTTTAGTAATTTATTACTTGGCATATTTTTGGAACTGGAATTGGAGGGGAAGACAAAAGATTGCAGGAAGGTTCTGAGTCCTTTAACTTCAGCTGTGCTTGGGCCATCATGTTACAGAAATTTCTGCTTGTTGATTGACAACCTGAGATGCTTTAGAGCATGGTAAGAAATGTGCTTACTTTGCAGCATTGTAGTGCATTGCAGTGCACTGGCACCATCAGGAAAGGTGAAGCATCTTCAGAACCCTCAACTGGAAGCAAACAGACCAGCATCTTTACCATCAGTGAACCTTATGCCTTTTCATAAGAGCTGGAGGTTTGGCCCTATGAAAATTGGTCTACTAATCATAGATTCATAGAATCATTTTGGTTGGAAAAGACCTCCAAGCTCACCAACTCTAACCATTCTCTAACTCTTTCAAGTCTGGTGCTAAGCCTGTCCCTCAACATCACACCTCTCTGTCTTTCAAACCCTTCCAGAGATGGTGAGCAAGCCCTGAATACATTTTCCATGCTTTGCAAAAGCAAGTGGCAACTGAGAGTACGTTGTCATGTTTGGGATTGAAGAGGGGGAAGGGCTTTTGGTCAGGTTATCATTGGGTTTTGAAAATATTCAACAATCTAACCATGTTTTTTTTAACTGAAATTCCAGCTTGGGATAGAAAACCACTTTAAATGTGGGTAGTAATTAGTAATACACTATTTATAGCCTCGAAACTAGGGATGATATAATTAAAGTTATTCCTTCTTAATCCTTGCTTCTTTCTTCCTTGCATTTCCCCCTGATCTGCTGTAACTAGAATCAGAAAGGTTGGTAAAGAACTGTAAGATCATCAAGTCCAACAGTCAACTAAACACCACCATGCCCACTCTCCATTTAGNTCCCTTCCAACCTTACCATTCTATGATTCTATATCCCCAACAGCCAGCCAGGAGAAAACACATCCCTAACAGCCACCCAGGAGAGCAGATATCCCCTTCAGCAGATCCATTTCTTTTGTCACTTAACCAGGATTTATTTTCCTTTCTCCCTTCTCATAGGCTTCTCTGCTTTCCATCTCCTCAGTGCCCATGGGTGCACAGGCTAAGCTGGTTGCTTTTCCCTGTCCACATCTGTTTCCCTGCTCTCTCAGAACAGCTCTGGTTTTACTGTTCTAACACAGCANTTATAGCCTCGAAACTAGGGATGATATAATTAAAGTTATTCCTTCTTAATCCTTGCTTCTTTCTTCCTTGCATTTCCCCCTGATCTGCTGTAACTAGAATCAGAAAGGTTGGTAAAGAACTGTAAGATCATCAAGTCCAACAGTCAACTAAACACCACCATGCCCACTCTCCATTTAGGTCTGCTGCTCTTCAGTTGGCAGTTGCTCAGTCACTTTTCCCTATGCAGAGGCCAGTTTGTGCAGATGTTTCTAGACCTGGGGTTTTCATGAGAAGGAGCAGTTCTTGAGTCTTTGGTGGGATGGTTTTTGATGGAGCCTGAACCACCCTTTGAAATGGAGTGTGGGAATTGTGTGTCAAGGTTTGAGCCTCTTGNCAGGCTAAGCTGGTTGCTTTTCCCTGTCCACATCTGTTTCCCTGCTCTCTCAGAACAGCTCTGGTTTTACTGTTCTAACACAGCACTATAAAAAACAAACAAAAAAAAGCCTCCCTAGATGGAATGGAATAGCAGCTGTGTAATAGAGGCCAGCAGACTGTCCCAATGGGAAAGGGTCAGCATCCAGGGATTGAGGTTAGTCAGGAAATGGGAAACATATTTTTTCTTTCTTTGGCCTACCCCTGACAAACTACTGTTCTGCTGCATAACATTTTTATTCTCACTGGAGTATGACAAGCTGCAGAATGGAGCAAATATATATTGCAGACATTTGTAAAATGCTGGATTGAGCTTTCCCTCAGACATAAGTAATAGGGATCCTGGTTTAGGTGCAGGAAGAATAATAATTCACTCAGGGAAAGCTATAGCAATTGGCCTTGCATCTAATATAATTGGAAATGGTGAAATATAAAGGACTGTCACTGTCTTGTTCCCCATCCCCTCTCCCCCACCCTGAAATTAACCACAATCCATTATTTCATGTCCTATATGATCATGTCATTTGGGAGCAATAAGTGACCACATTTCCTCAACTTTATCACCACTGTTCTCAATTCTCTGTTGTTAAATCCCCTCCCTTCCTAATTTCTATTTGGAGCACATATGCTGGCCTTTAATTTGCAATTTACATGGATGATAGGGTGCTATTCAGAAACCTGTTTCTGCTGCCTTTGTGGTTTTCACCTCACCTCATGTGGTCATTAGGACAAACAGCATATAATTAACTGGATTCATGGAAAGCCCTGAACTGCCAAGTGCTTGTCTGTGCATAGAGTTTCTTAAAAGGAAATAACAGAGGGAATCTCAACCTAACCAAAAGCAAACTTGGAGCAAGCTTGTAGGAATCCATTTCTGTTTGCTTGCTGGAGGATGCTTTGGGCTCTGTAATAACCCAACTTCTTTCTTTCTTTCTGGTTTTAGTGTTAATTACCCTGGTGTGTCACTCACTGGAGGTTAAAAATTGTCAGATCTCTTTGTGGGCAAGCAGCCAACAGTGAAGCCTATTTAAACTTGTCTACTTAGCTGAAGCTAACTTTCCTGTTGGCTTCAAGAGCAGTGTGGGCAGCAGGGCAAGGGAGGGGATTCTGCCCCTTTGCTCTGCTCTNGGTTGCCCAGGGAGGTTGTGGCTGCTCCCTCCCTGGAGGTGTTCAAGGCCAGGTTGGAGGAGGCCTTGAGTGACCTGTGCTAGTGGGAGGTGTCCCTGCCTATGGCAGGGGCTTGGAACTGGCTGAGCTTTGAGGTCCCTTCCAACCTTACCATTCTATGATCCTATGATTTCTGTTGCCTGTAAAATATTTGCCCCAGTATGTAAATGTTGAAATTTATTTCTTCCCTCAATAACATTTGTACAAATTATATTGGTAGTTGGGTCCAGGAGTTGGTTGCTTTGTACTCAGAGTGAAACCTTACATTGGAAATAAGAACTTGGAGCAGAGGTTGTAACTGAAGCTTCAAGCTGACAGTGAAATGTTCTCCTAAGAGGTTGAGTAACTTTGGTAAACAGTAGAAGTAAAATCTAAAAGGTTGTCCAGTAAATCACAGACTCATGGAATGTCAGGGTCTGGAAGGGACCTCAAAAGCTCATGCAGTCTAACCCCCCTGCCAGAGCAGCATCACCCAGAGCAGATCACATAGGAACACATCCAGGCAGGCTTTGAATATCTCCAGAGAGGGAGATTCCACAACCCTCCCTGGGCAGGAATTATTCTCATACTTTCTATATCCTGTAGACATTTGATAGTTCCTTTTTGCCCCAAACAGCAATTTTGTCACTCATTTACATAGCAAGGATGAATTTTTCAACCATTCACCAATCATTCAGTAAGTCAACTCTTGGAAATTGCCTTAGATTGGCATAAGTGTTACAGCAAGAGAGGGCAAAACATCTGGAGATGCTGAAGAGAGAGGAGAATCATAGAGTGTCAGGGGCTGGAAGGGCCCTCAAAAGGTCATCTGGTCCAGCCCTGCCTGCCAGAGCAGGATCACCTAGAGCAGATCACACAGGAACACATCCAGGCAGGTCTTGAATATCTCCAGAGAGGGAGACTCCAGTCCCCTACTCATCCTTGTAGCCCTCTACTGGACTCTCCAGCAGATCCCTGTCCCTCTTCAACTGGGGAGCCCAAAACTGAAGGCAGTGCTCAAGATGAGGTCTCAGCAGGGCAGAGTAGAGGGGCAGGAGAACCTCCCTGCATCTACTGGACACACTTTTCTGAATGCACCCCAGGATCCCATTGGCCCTCTTGGCCACAAGAGCACATTGCTGTCCCATAGATAACTTCTTATCCACCAACACTCCTACATCCCTCTCCACAGGGCAACTTCTAGTTCTAGAAATGCTTTGAAATGTAAAGATAAAACCTTTGTGTCTTTTGCAATGGTTTGATTTTCTGCTACGCTTCTAAGCAAAGCCACTTTATAGAATCACAGAATGTTAGGGGTTGGAAGGGGTCTCTGGAGTTTATCCAGTGCAACCCCCCTGCCAAAGCAGCATCACTCAGGGCAGGTCACACAGGAACATATCTAGATGGGTCTTGAAAGTCTCCAGAGGAGGATGCTCCACAACCTCTCTGGGCAGCCTACTTGAGGGCTCCATCAACCTCATGCTGAGGTGGAACTTCTGTGTCCCAGTTTGTATCCATTGCCCCTTGTCCTATCACAGGACACCAGTGAGAGCAGCCTGGCCTCATCCTTCAGGTGTTTCTAAATGTCTTAATGTTGCACTTGATGCTTCTGAGCTTTATTCCTTCTGTTGTTCACTTGTGTGTGGGTCTTGCTGAGCAGTCCTTGTCAAGCAGGCCTGCGTGGGAATAGATTAGGCAGAGCCCTGGTGAATTTGCTGGCTGAGCTGATAGGTGATTCAGAGGCTATTTGTGAGCCTCAGGCATTTTATTATTATTTTTGTTTGGTTGTTTATTTGATGCAAAAGTGTTTTGTTGTTTGTTTGTTTGTTTGACAGGTGTCCTATAAGAAGGATGTGCAGGAGACTCACAGATACACCGAAGTGCTCAACAGGCCAGACATAAGGATAGCAACTGAGACCACAAAGCTCATCAGTGATGTATGTTCTCCTCTTAACTCTGCAGCTTTTTTAGCCATGCCTTTTGATTTTATTCTAATGTCAATCAGATTATTTAGAATGCAGCTGAAATGTCACAAGCAGGAAAAAAAACCTACGACCCTGATATAAAGGTTATACCTTGAAAGGATTTAACCCTGCAAATCTGATGTAAAGGTTTTGATTTAAAAAAAAAAAAAAGAAAAAAAAGAAAAGAAAACTCAAGAGGAAAGCAGAAAAGCTGTAAACTTGCCTTGGTGGGTAAGGAAGTTAGGGGGTGTCTTCTGTTTCGCTGCTGACAGTATGACCTTTGCAGTCATTGGGCATTGATCTCAAGACAACATAAAGCTTGCTGAGGTTGGTTTTGCCTCTGATAAGCATTCTCAAGATAAGTCATGTGCTCTGCTGCACTTCAGAGAACATCCCAAGCCTTTTTGGGGCCTTTTGTCACCTGGATGCAAGAGAAGCTTGCATGCCAGGACTCCCCTTCCTCCTTCCATCTCTGCTGTTAGCTCCAGGGAATCATAGAATCAGAATGTCAGGGGCTGGAAGGGACCCCAAAAGGTCATCTGGTCCAGCCCCCCTGCCAGAGCAGGATCACCCAGAGCAGATCACACAGGAACACATCCTGGCAGGTTTTGAATCTCTCCAGAGAGGGAGACTCCACAACCCCCCTGGACAGCCTCTTCCAGTGCTCTGTCACCCTTACAGGGTAAAAATTCTCCTCAGGTTCACATGGAACTTCCTATACCTCAGCTTCCACCACTGCCCCTTGTCCTGTCACTGGGCATCACCCAGCAGAGCTGGCTCCAGCCTCCTGGCACTCACCCTTATGTATTTATAAACAAGAATGAGGCCACCCCTTAGTCTCTTCCTCTCCAAGCTCCAAGCCCCAGCTCCCTCAGGCTCCCCTCATAAGGAAGATGTTCAACTT
>WBNM01026070.1:18605-81160 GCA_013399055.1 Ramphastos sulfuratus | reverse complement strand
TGGAGTCCCTTCTGGAGACTTTCGAAAGTCTCCTGGACGCATTCCTGTGCAGACTATACTAGGTGATCAAGCTTTTGGTAGAGGGGTTGGACTGGATGATCTCTGGAGGTCCCTTCCAGCCTCTAACATTCTGTGATTCTGTGATCTCTCTTTAAGAGACCTTTTGCCATGCAAAATGGGGCAGGGAAGATATACATAAAGATACATACATATATACATACAGAGATAGATAGATATAGAGATTGATTGATAGATATAGATATATACATACATATGTGTATATATATATAGATAAATGTTGCAAGGAAGCTGCAATTAAAGTAATGTAAAGTAATGATGCAGACCTTAGAAATAAATCTGAGGAAAATCTTAGCCACTCTGGAAGGGTAGAGGCAAACCTTCACAGTGGCATTTCAGCTTCATTGGTGATGCTGACTGTCACTTTTGCTGGCCCTAAAGCAAAACCAAACAAGGTTAAGCAAGCCTCTTGCAGCGAATTCTATCAGCCAGATAAGATGTGCAGCACTCACTGTACAGTACATTGGCTGATTGTGGATGTTGCCAGAGAACAGTGTGAGGCCAGTTCATTTTTCTGGTTGCAAACTCAGATCAGGATTATTCCATCTCTGCATAAAGGGATTAGCATTGCGTCACTGATGGTTTACCTCTGTTCCCATTATGCAGCCTTATGCATCCAATAAAGTGGTTATGCAAAAGAATCATAGAATCATAGGATGTTAGAGGTGGGAGGGCACCTCTAGACATCATCAAGTCCAAACCCCCACCTCGGGGTCACCTAGGGCAGGCCACACAGGAATGCATCCAGGCAGGTTTTGAAAGTCTCCAGAGAAGGAGACTCCACAACCACTCTGGGCAGCCTGTTCCATGTCTCTGTCACCCTCACTATAAAGAAGGTTCTCCTCATATTGAGGTGGAACCTCCTGTGTTCCAGCTTGTGCCCATTGTTCCTTGTCCTATGAAAGGACATCATTGAAAAGAGCCTGGCACCTTCACCCTGACACCCTCCCCTCAGAGATTTATGGACATCAGAAAGATCCCATCTCAGCCTTTTCTTCTCCAGACTAAACAGCCCCAGGGCTCTCAGTCTTTCTTCATACAAGAGATGCCCCAGTCCCTTCATCAGCCTTGTAGCTCTTTATTAGACTCCCTCCAGTGGGTCCCTGTCTCTCTTGAATTGGGGACCCCAAAACTGGGCACAATATTTCAGATGTGGTTTCACCTGGGCAGAGTAGAGGGGGAGGAAAATCTTCTTAGACCTGCTAAGTGCAAGAATTCCTGTTGATTTCCATCAGATTTTGCCACAATATTAGGCTCAGTCTTTCACTGCCTTGCTTTAGCACTTGGCCATCAGGACTAAAGTGTCAGCTAAAAAAAGCCAAGGAGCCTTGGCAACATATTTCCTCAGATGACTCACAAGCATCTTTGTAGTTAAAAGGCAAGCTTTAGACAAAGCCAAGTTCTTATGCAATTTATACCCCTTTAATTATCCTCTGTCACAGCCAATTATCATTGGTTTTAATTAAGCAAACATCCCTAGACTGGCAGGATGTGCTGCTTCCCACTTTATCCCTGATGGAAGTGTTTGTTTCTGGTTTGAAATTTTAATGTGAAGTATCAAAGAAGTGGGAGGAGAGCAGAGGTTTCCAGCACCCTGACATCCAGTACTGTATATTATGTTCCCCTAACTCTCTCTTCAAGGTGAGCAGTCAAGATAAGCCAGTGATCTGCAGCCTATCTAATCTGGTTTTCCATTATTTTCTTAAGTTGTCTTACATGCAATAATCATTACAGTGCAAGTGACACTGCTGGGAAAATCAATTCTTCCTCACTGAATAGAAAATAACTTAGACTACAATTGAATCATAATTGGTATTTGGTTTGTTTTGTTGGATAACCACCACCTAGTTTGGCCAAGAACGTTCTATGTCTTCTGGCAAAGGCACTGCTGGCTATAAAACATTACAAAATCTACTTCCAATTGAAATGTAATAAAACCCTCTTATGGATCTACAGTGAATTTTCTGTCAGGTATTCGATACTGTGCCCTTGAGGATTAAAAAGTCTCTGAATATTTATTAGCAAGCTGGAAGGCTATAACAGATAGGCTTTGAACTGTGCTCATCACTAGAGCATGGGAATGACTTTCAGCACTACCTATGTCATATATTCTCTTAGATTATTGTTCAGCCTTTGCTGTTTATCTATAATTCAGCAACAACAATGGAAAGGACTCATATGAGATATATGTGGGCACAAAGCCCACATAACCAATGGCAGCTTTTTTAATCTGAGGATGAATGAGAGTTAGCAGAGGTTATCAGCCCTGTGCATTGTTCACACATCTCTAGAGGGTCCTGTGGTGTGCCAAAGCCTCTCAACTGTATCGTATTTGATGAAAGGAATCCAGGGCTGGTAGTTTGTATTTGGCTTCATCTTAATAAAAAAAAAAGATCTTTTAAGTGTTCGCTCCCTGTGCACCACTTGTGTTTGAGAGCTGATTCTTGGAGAGGTTGGGATAAAACCTCTGCCACGAAAAGGGAGCTCACACTGACAGAAATCATAGAATCCAAGAATGGTTTGGGTTGGAAGGGACCTCCAAAGCTCCTCTAGTCCCACTCCCCTGCAGTCAGCAGGAACATCCTCCACTAGATCAGGTGGCTCAGAGCCTGTCAAGCCTGACCTTGAATATCTCCAGGGATGAGGCCTCAACTACTTCCCTGTGCAACCTGTTCCAGTGTTACACCACCCTTGTGGTGCAGAACTTGTTCCTAACATCCAATCTAAATCTGCTCTTCTCTCAAACCAATGTGATGCCCAGGTGATGAACACAAGCCCTCCACATGCAGACCCAGGGCTAGTGACCTAGAGTCCAGTTGAGAGCTGAAAAGGTCTTTGGAGCTGCAATATAGCTGGGTTTCATTACTGAGGGAGGGGGACTACTCTTAATTGGAACCAGCTTATCTAAAGTAGGGTTATCTTCCTATTACCCCGAGGAAGGAGGCAGCCAGGATTCTCCATTTTCCTCTGCCTGTGTGTGTTGCTGTGCAGCAGAAGTGTCTGCATGCTGTACCCTTGCACTGCCAGAGGCCATCTGACTCTGAGCACCTGAGTAGCTGTGTGCCCAGCCAAAGGTAACTCATGCAGAGCAGGGACAGCTGTTGGCAGGCTCCTGCTCATCTCCACAGTGACCCAGCGCTGTGTGAGCAGAGCCGGCTCTGAAGCGAGACACTGCAGCAAAGTCCCTTTAGGGTAAAAAAAGAAATGAGCCCAAAAACCAAAACACAAAGAGGAAAACAAAGTGCCTGTGTGCAAGTGCCCCCTCCCATTGCCAAAAACCTGTTTGCAGTTACTGCTATCTCCCCACGCTTCCCTCCAGCAGATAATCCTCGGCTGACTGTTCAGGGTAGAGAGAGCTCCTGAAAGTTCTCCAGCACCCTTTCCTAACCTAGCATGTGGAAAAACACTTTTCTAGTCGTTTGACCAAGAATTTCTTCACCCCAACGTTAAATCTCATATATAATGCAGGATACTTGGTGCTTGATTGTCGATTTATATCTAATCTCCCTCTAAATTCCTGCATTTATCTTCAGGATAAAGGATTCATTTCCTTCTGGGAAAGGGAAAAGAAAAGGAGGCTGTGTTTGTGTTTGGATAATCAGGAGACTTTTCAGACTGTGTCCAGCTGTTCTAGGAGAGATACTGAAAAGCTACAAAGTGGATCCTTGTGCCACCTTATCTCACTCAGACAAGGAGACACCCTCTGGCTTATACTGATAAGCTATAGACTTGATTGATTTGATCTCTGCTTTTGTCCTTCTTCATAATTTGAGCTATTGATTCTATTTATTAAAAACTAATTTAAAAAACACAAGCTCTGAGTGCTCTGCTGTTCCAGATCAGGCTGCTCCAGGCAGTCTGATCTGAAGCTAATCCATTCACTGCTGATTTATTTTCACTCTGATTTCAAGCAGAGTTCTCTTCTCTGTTTCACCTTTTTTTTTTTTTTTTTCTTCTGTTTCTTTCTGAGGGGGAAAAATAAATTAAAAAATAAAAGTTTTAATTTCACACCTCTAGTGAGAGCAGGGAGAGTCTAGATTCCTTTTTTTTTGATATATGAAGTGAGCTCAGGGAAGTTTACCTAGCTCATATCCCTGCAGGTTTTGCTGAGGTGGACCACTGTGTATTGTTCTCTATTGTCATAAATCAAAGCACAGTAGTGTTTTTCTTCTGCTAGGAAGAACATCAGACCATTTCCTTAAATACAGTCATCTTGCTATACTGGTGTGAATGGAAATTGCCATGTTCCTGAATTAAGGGTCAGCAGAGTAAATCCTTTCCCTGCTTCTTCCTGGGAACCACAGGTATGTCTAAATACCAGGGAGACAGTTCTCTAAATTAATGCCTTTATTCAGACTTAGAGAAATCAGATAAAGCCCCTCCTATTAAAATCAGATAAAAAATTAAAGCTCTAAGAAGCCAGACACCTTTTAGCACCAAGCTGTATCTGAGTCTCTGGGCAAGGCTCAGTCAGTTCTACCCTGGGCTGCATCAAAATGTGCATGGCCAGCAGGTCAAGGGAGCTGATTCTGCCCCTCTACTCTGCTCCACTGAGACCCCACCTCAAGTACTGCATCCAGCTCTCAAGATCCCAATAAAAGAAGGACATGGATCTGTTGGAGAGGGTCCAGAGGAGGGCTACAAAAATGACCAGGGGGTTGTAGCACCTCTCCTGTGAGGACAGGCTGAGGGAGTTGGGTCTGTTCAGCTTGCAGAAGACAAGGCTCCAGGGGGACCCTGGAGGAGCTTTCCAGTACCTGAAGGTTCTTACAGGAAAGCCAGAGAGGGACTGTTTATAAGGGCCTGTGGTGACAGGATAAGGAGCAATGGTTTGAAAGTGGAGCAGAGGAGATACAGATTAGACATCAGGATGAAGTTCTTTATACGGATGGTGGAACAAGTAGCTTTTCATGGAAGAGCTGATAAAGCATCAGTCATTGGCCACCCTTTTGGAGACATCATGTAAACCTCTAGCATCCCTGGAAGCTTTCCACACTGAAAAGTCTCAAATTGGTTATTCCTCTTATGGAAGCCATATCGTGTCTTTGATCAGCAGGCTTGCCCTCTTTACCTTTCCTGATGTTCATACACCCATTTTGAGATGGAAGGGATCAGAACTGCACCCCCTATCCACAGACCACTTGTTTGTTTTACCATAGAGAAGGGAGAGGAAGGTTTTAGGGAAAGAGTGCAGCAAACATCTGACACAAGACCTTAAGCCTTTAGAGCACTGTGACCTGTAAATACTGAAGAAGTCAATGTTTCAATCTAGACAGAGCTCCTCTCTTTCAGAGAGTGATGTTTGCTTGTGCTGACCTGGGTATGTCTCCCCATTTTAGAAGAGCTGACCCAGGCTGGTTGCAGGGCAGGTTCTTTGCTGCTCTGATGTGTGCCTCAGCAGAGAGATGTGTACCTTTCCAGCTCTGCCTGGCTCAGAAGTATCCTCAGTAAGGTGATACCTTCACAGTCATCCTTCTTGACATAGTTTGCTTTTATGTATTTATGCATTTCTTTTGGGATGTCTGCCAGCCACACTGTGGTGCACCAAGGAGCTGCATCGTTGAGCTCCATGCTGTGTGAAGATTGAGCTCCTCCTTAGTGGATTTTCTTACTCAGGTCTCGTCTTACTGCCTCTGGTCATCATGTGTATTTGTTGCCTGGATCCTCCCCCCTCTTCCAGATCTCTTATAACTACAATGTGTAGGTCCCATGTGGGTTCCCACAGGATGCCATTCATGAGCTCCCTTCACTCAGATGGCTGTCCCATCTATCCTTGTTTTAGCCATTCAGATTTTATCCAGTTTTATGCAAAAAGATGTCTGTCAGTGGAACATCCCCCTTATGAGAAAAGGTCCCAGGAGCTGGGTCTCCATAGCTTGGAGAAGAGGAAATTGAGGAATTTATAAAGATGTGAAGGATGAGGGCCAAGAGGATGGAGCCAGGCTTTTCTCAGTGGTGTCCAATGAGCAATGGGTGCAAGCTGGAGCAGAGGAGGTTCCGCATGAACAAAAGGGAGAACTTTTTCACTATGAAGGTGACAGAGCCCTGGAAGAGGCTGCCCAGAGAGGATGTGGAGTCTCCTTCTCTGGAGACTTTCAAAACCCACCTGGATGTGTTCCTATGTGACCTATTCTAGATGATTCTGGTCTGGCATGAGGGTCGGAGTGGATGATCTTTTAAGGTTCTGTCCAACCCCTACCACTCTGTTATTCTGTGATCAGTCATTTAGAGAGCTGATGACACAGCCACTTCAAAGCTGATGGCAGGGTGTGTAGGAAGGGGGCTGAAGTCTATATTTCATCTAGTGAGGTTAGGTATTGCAAAGGATGTATTTTGCTCTTTCTTAGAGATCTTTCAGAACCATCAGCTGTGCCATCAGCAGGTCAAGTTTCTCCCATCTCTGTTTCACTGTTTTATTACCCTTTTTGAGAGGACCATGTATGTTTATTATTTTTAAGTGCTTCATAGGGGTTTTGTGTTTGAGCAGCACTCAGAAGGTAAAAGGACTAAGCACACCTTAAGGTAAGCTGGTGTTTCACTGGCCAGCCTGGCATCTTTCTGAAGCAGTAAGACTCACTTTCAGATGCATTAGAAGTCCACATTTGATACCAGTGCAAGACTTGTCCTCTGTGCTACTGGGAAGAGACCTGTCAATCTTAAAGGAAGTAGTACAGTTAGTATTTTTAAGGGTACTGATACACTAACTGCTATGCTGTATTTATTCAGGAACAGAATTTAACATCTGAAAGTAAATTAATGGCTAGTGGAAAGTCAACAGATACAGTCAGCATTTGCAGTGGCAAGCTAATTCTTGCTAAATTCATAGGAAAGCATAGTTATCTGTTTTTTGGGGGGGGGGGTGTTTGGTTTTTTTTTTATGCAACAAGTAATAAGGATTCCTTGCATTGTTGTTCCCTGTCTATCAAATTGGTGATGTCTAGTGAGGAGAGGTCTCAATACCAGGGAAAGACTGTGAAGGAGAAGAGATGCACTCAAGAGAGTGCAAGATGAAATTGAAAGAGTCCACCCACTGGCAATTCCTATCTCTGTGAATGTTTCCCCCAGCGAGCACTAAAGGATAAACTGAAAAAAAAACTTCTTAATGTGGAAACTGTGTGGCTAGGAAGAGCAGCAGTGGGGAAGTGTGCTGAGCAAAGGCACTATAAATGGGAATCTCTGCATTCTTGAACAGAATGTGCAAAGTGCACTGCAGCGTAAGGACTGCAAACTCTCTTACACACACAGAGGCTGATCATAGAATGGTAGGGGTTGGAAGTGACTTCTGGTGATCGAGTTGAGCCCCCCTTGCCAGAACAGGATCACCCAAGGCAGGTCACACAGGAACACATCCAGGCAAGTCTGGAAAGTCTCCAGAGAAGGAGACTTCACAACCCCTCTGGGCAGCCTGCTGCAGAGCTCTGTCAGCCTCACAGCAAAGTTTCTCCTTATGCTGAGAAGGAATTTCCTGTGTTCCAGTTTGTGTCCTTTGCTTCTCATCCTATCGCAGGGCACCACTGAAGAGACTGAGCCCTTCCTCTTGACACCCACCCTTAATCTGACCTCCTCTCAGTCTTCTCTTTTCCAGACTAAACAGCCCCAGATCTCTCAGTCTTTCCTCATCAGACAGATGTTTCAGTCCCTTCATCATCCTCACAGTCCTCCACTGGACTGTCTCTAGTATTTCTGTGTCCCTCTTGAACCGGGGAGCCCAGAACTGGACACAATATTCCAGATGTAGTCTCACCAGGTCAGAGCAGAGGGGAGAAGAACCTCCCTTGAACTTCTGGCCACACTCTTCTTAATGCATTCCAGGAGTTCATTGGCCTTCTTGGTGATCATGTTAATCTGGTGGATGCTCCCATTCTCCCTTTGCTGTGTGAGCCATCATCTTGCACAAGCAGCAGCAATTCCAGGCGCCAGCTTCTGTCCCTCTGGAAACGGTCAGTGGAGACAATTCAGATTAAAGGAAGGCATGAGCAAATGGGATGAACAGAAGGTTTTGCTTCTTTGCGTGGTGCTAGAGTAAAAAAAAGTGGGAATTTTTCAACTTTGTTCCTTTTAGTATTATTTCAAACCACAAGAAGTTAAAATGTAAAAGTGGACTTCTGTATGTGAAAAGGAAATACTCCACTCACCACAGTGAAAAAGAAGGGGGAGCATATGGCATAGGCCCAGCATATTTCTGTATGTCATTTGTGTCAGCACAAGTCTAATTGGTGCCCTTTCATCCAGGACCCCTCCTTCAGGAGATGCTGATTTCCCAGAACTGACATTGAGTTAGTTCTGTTTGGCACTCAGGCTGCTCTTTGGAAAATACACCACATATTAGGTAACACAGAGAATATTTACTCTTACAAAACTCAAACTGAGATCCAGAGAAAAAGGAGTAGATCAGATCTCCAAGTGTTATTCCTTAAATCATTTCTGACTTCTCTGGTATCAAGAGGTGTCAGATCATAGAATGTACTGGGTTGGGAGAGATGTTTAAAGGTCTAGTCCAATCTGCCTGCAGTAAGCAGGGACCTCCCCAACTAGATCAGGTTGCTCAGAGCCCCATCAAGCCACACCTTGAATGTGTCCAGGGATGGAGCTTTTGTCACCTCCCTGGGCAACCCCTTCAGTGTCACACCATCCTCATAGTAAAGAACTTCTTCCTAATATCCAACCTAAGTATCCTTTTTTTCTAGTTTCAAACCACTGACCCTCATCCTATCACTACAAGCCCTTGTAAAAAGTTCCTCTCCAGGTTTTGTGTAGGACCCCCTAGGAGAAAGGTTGCTATTAGCTTTCCCCAGGTCCTTCTCTTCTCCAGGCTAAACAACCCCAGTTCCCTCAGCCTTTCCTCACAGAGGAGGTGCTCCAGCCCTCTGGTCACTTGAGTGGCTCTCCTCTGGACCTGCTCCATCAGGTCCATTATGTCTCATTACAACTTAAAGAAGCCTTTGCATGTATCCAAATTAATCCAAGCATTAGGTGAGGACCCTGTTACTTATTAGGCTATGTGTGCTAATTAGGAAATGCAACTATGGGTTTCTTCCTTTTTGCTTTACCAATATTCTGTGATATTTCAGCTGTGTCCCATTAAGCAGCCTATGAGGGGATGGATAAGAAAGGAGTTAAAGGCACATTGGCTTTTTTCCAATGAATTTGTCAAGTAAGATAAACGACAGTAGGAAGTTTTTTGTTGTGCTAAACAGCAATGGTTCAGCCACACATTTTTGCAGAAAAGCTTTCTCTTTCACATTCACTAAGGTATCCAACCCAGAGCTGAAGGAATTTGGTGCCTGAACAATTTGTCTCAATCAAGAGAGGTAGCATCCTGTATGGAGGGCCTACCAGCATAGACTGAACCACTGCACACCTTTCTGCTATGACATCAGCCAATGAACAAACAGGTTCACAGATTGCACTGAGCTGGAGGGGACTCTGAGAGCTCATCTTCTTCAACCCCCTCACACTCAGCAGGGACACTTACAACTAGAGCAGGCTGAACAAGGCCACATCAAGTCTGATCTTGAATGTCTCCAGGGATGAGACCTCACCCATACCCCTGGGCAAGCTGTTTCTGTATTTCACCACTCTTATTGTGCAGAACTTCCTCCTGATGTCCATCCTAAATCTCCCCTGCTCCACTTTCAAACCATTGCCCCTTGTCTTATCACTACAGACCCTTCTAAACAGTCCTCAACCTTCTTGTAGGTCCTCTTCAGATACTGAAATGCAGCTCTAAGGTCTCCTTGGAGACTTCTCCCAGCTGAACATCTCCAGTTCTTTCAACCACTGTTCTTTCCCTGCTGCAGAATAAGATCTTTATTGACATATTCTTGGGACAGAAAAAGAGTTGAAGTGTGAGAGCAAGATGTCTGTTCTTACTCTGAATCAAAAGAGGGGGATAAAACAGCTAAAAATCCCCCCATCTAGTTAGGCTGTGGACATCTTCCACAACTCTGTTTTCCTTGACAAGTTGCCCATGGGAAAGAACATGAAGTAAAAAGCAAGGAGAAAACACCCCGTGCTTGTACAGTGCTCCTTTTGTTAGGCAAGTATGCAGAGATATGAACATAAATACATGCAGCACGGAGAGAGTGTGCAAAGAGAATGGCTCTTTGATGGGACCTCATCACAGACAGAAATGCAGCTCTATATCAAGGTCAGACTTTGAGCAAGTCTCACATTTATCACAAGCTGTACACTTCTCAAAGGCCCATATGAGTGAGCTGTGAGGAAGGAAGGATCTCCTAAAAGCAGGGGGAGTGTCTCACAGGATAATCAGATACTATTAGAAGTATAGCTATTTGTAAAAATAAAGCAATCTCTATTTTCTGGCGCTCTCTAACCAAGACAGGATAACTTCGTTCCTTTGTGTTATTTATCTTGCACAAAACAACTTTTCACAGCATGCTCCTGACATTATTAGAAGCAATTTGAACTGTGCTTTCAAGCTTATTGCTGGCCTTGGTTTGTTTTTTGTTTTTGTTTTTTTTTTTTTTGTGAGTAACTTATTCTGAGCAGTTAAACTCTTCCCAGACATGAACATGATAACTGTGATTGCGTTCACAGGCCTAAAGAGGACTTGTTCTGTTGCAATTTGTGCTCACTGGCAAGCCTGCTTTCTCCCTGTGTAGAGGAATCCAGAGCTCCAGCTTTGCTTTCCTTTTCTCAAACTCTGGACAAGCTTAAGGAAAGGGGGAGATCCTTCCTTGCCAGGATGGCATTGCTTTGTGGTCTGCTTTATCTCCTGCAAGTAGGACATAAACTTTGTCCTTTGACTTCAGTTTTGGGCTCCCCAGTTCAGGAGGGAAAGGGATCTACTCGAAAGAGTCCAAGTAAGGGCCACAAAGATGATGAAGGGGCTGGAGCACTGCCTGATGAGGAGAGGCTGAGGGACCTGGGGCTTCTTAGTCTGGTGGAAAGAACTAGAGAGGATTTAATCAATGTTTAAAATATCTGAGGGCTGAGCATCAAGACGGAGGGGACAAACTCTTCTCAGTTGTGCCCTGTGATAGAACAAGGAGCAATGGATGTAAACTACAACTCAAGAAGTTCCATCTCAACATGACAAGAACTTCTGTACTGTCACTCATGGAGCACTGGAATAGGCTGCCCAGAGAGGTTGTGGATTCTCCTTTTCTGGAGACTTTCAAGACCTGTCTGCATGTGTTCTTGTGCATCTTCTGCTAGATTCAATGGTCCTGCTCTGGCAGGGGGATCAGATTCAATCTCCAGAGGTCTCTTTCAACTCCTAACATCCTGTGATCCTGTGGCTTGCAGCCACCCAGATCCATTGAAGGGATCAACCCCTTTTTGTCAGAAGGTGTTCTGCTCTTCAGCTAATTCTGCTCAGGGCAGATATTATTTGTATTTGTAACATACCTCGTGTGTTGCTGCTACTTGTGCTTAAATCTTCAACAAAATCATTTAGCCAACCCTTTGCAAAATGAGTTAACACGCACAGAGGCAACTGGTCTGAATCTACAACCCTGGAACAACTTGGTGAGGAACAGCTCTTGTGCCTGGACAGGAGAAGGCTCCTAGGAGACCTTATTGTGGCCTTTCAGGGGGCTTACAAGAAATCTGATGAGGGACTTTTTAGGATGTTGGGTAGTGATAGGGCTAGGCAGAATGGAGGGAAACTAGAAGTGGGTAAATTCAGATTGCATGTTAAGAAGAAGTTCTTCACTGTGAGGGTGGTGAGGTACTGGAACAGGTTGCCCAGGGAGGTGGTGGAAGCCCCATCCCTGGAAATTCTTAAGGGCAGCCTGAATGTGGCTCTGAGCAACCTGATCTAGTGTGAGGTGTCCCTGCCCATGGCAGGAGGATTGGAGCTAGATGATCCTTGAGGTCCTTTCCAACCCTGCCAATTCTGTGATTCTATGCCTCTCCATCTTTATCTCAGCATAAGGCACCCAGCCTCAGTACAGTGAAACAACTACACTAAGTGACCACTGAGCATTTCAAATCAAGCAAAAATCCTGGTCTTGCCTCTCTTTTTCTGATTGGAAATTTTTCAATCTTTTTGTTTGTTTGTTTGTTTGTTTGAATTTTCTTTTCAGCTGGCTAGGTGGAAGATCTCTGTAATCTATTAATTAGTTTGTAGCTGCCTTCAGACATAGCTATGCTTTCCCTTTCCTAACATCTCAGGGTTTAGTGGGTTTTTTTTAATCCCTCCTCTCCAGATCCATCCCACCCGATTCAAGCAGAGGCATTTAAAAGCATCTTGGAACTTTATTTTTAACTGCCTGCACATATGACCTCGGAAAGAAGCTATCTGCAGCATGGGGCTGGGGGGGTGGAATGTGCAGTGTTACTGAGGACAATGTATGCTTTGTCCTGAAATGAAAAGGCTATCGGTGCTGAGACTAAACACACCACTGCTTTGGAAAAGTAAGGCAGGGGGGAGGGAGAGAAAGCTTTGCAAGCGTCTTGCTTGACCACTTTGCAGCCTTCTTTAGATGTTTTGGGTTGGGTTTGTTTTTTTTTTTTCTTCTTCTCCCCTTACAACAATTTTCTGTCCTTCCTTATCACTCCTTATCAGCTGTTAGCTTCTGCAGGGCGCTGTGTGCAACTTATTAGCTGACCTAAGCAAGGTCCTGGGGGGAAAACAAATCCCACAGCAACTTTGCTGCGTGCCTGTGCCAACAAGCATCACAGGTCTGCTGGGGAAACGGGCATTTTGTTATCCCTCTTATGGTATTCTGGGCACACCACAAGTGAAATGGCACCAGGACATCAGCTGTATGATCTTAAAATGCTTCCCTTCATCTCTTTGTGGCTGGGTGGCATTATTAGCTGAGCAAGTATAGAATAGGAATGCTACCAGCACTATTCATTATTCTTTTTAATTCAATAAAAAAAAAAAAAAAAGAAAGGAAATTGATTTTTGAGAGAGGCCACTGGTAAAGATGGAGTGATTTTTCATGAGCTGCTGCACATATTGCCATTTAGATGCAGACCTGCAAAACAGATGGGCATCACTAATAACTTGATCATCACCGTTCTAATTGCATTTGCTTTGTCTGTGCACCACTTTCTTCAATTGTGCACAAATCAAACTCTGTTCTTTCTCAGAGTTGCTCCTTACACCACTCCCAGAGCAGAAGAGACTGCCAAGGAGCATACCTGAACGGAGAGCACGCACCCTCCCACATTTCTCCTGTGTTCTTCTGTCAGAAGAATGAGTTTCACTTGTGTTGCTGATCACAACGTTATATGGTCCGGCATAGCTCCCTGGTTAGTTAGGGACACCTGCCAGATTGTGTTCTCCAGCCTTTAGCCCACCCTCTGGGCTGTTCACTGCAGGGGCAAAGAGAGAAACACAAAGGTGGCCTTGATGCTGTGCAAATGCTGTTCAGCAAAAGCTTGGAGATTAGTGTGCTATCAGTATGGGTTTGGTCAAAATCTAAACCACAGAACTGCGTAAGATGCCACAAAGTATATTAACTTGTTCCTAGCCAGGACTGGTACAGCCTGAAACTCTGGAATTATAGAATCATAGAATGTTAGGGGTTGGAAGTGATATACCAAAGATGATCAAGTCCAAATCCCCTCTCAGAGCAGGATCACCTGGGGCAGGTCACACAGGAACACATCCAGGCAGATTTTGAAAGTCTCCAGAGATGGAGACTACACAACCTCTCTGGGCAACCTGCCCCAGGACTCCAGCACCCTCACAGCAAAGAAGTTGCTCCTCATGTTGAGGTGGAATCTCCTGTGTTCTACCTTGTACCCATTATCCTTTGTCTTATCACTGCGCACCACCAAAAAGAGACTAATAAGATCCCCTCTCAGCCTTCTCTTTTCCAGACTAAATGGCCCCACATCTTCCAGTATAGCAGAGATGGTAGAGTTCCCCAATCATCCTTGCAGCTCTCCATTGAACTCTCTCCAGCAGATCCCTGCCTCCCTTGAATTGGGAAGCCCAAAGCTGGACACAGTATTCCAGATATGGCTTCACCAGGGCAAAGCAGAAGGAGAAGAGGACCTCTGGACACAGTTTCCTTAATGCACCCCAGGATACCATTAGCCCTCTTGGCCATGAGGGCACATTGAGGGAGAGGATCTTAGGTTTCTGTCTTCTCCCTAAAATGTATATTGTCTAATTTTTCCTTGGAATCCTCACCTTTACCTGCTTTGATGACTGCATAAAAGGGACTTGCAGTCTAGAAAACTTCCCCTTCAGATGAGTACTTAGAGATGAATTCTAGGCAAGTGGTTGGACTGGATACACATGTCCTACAAGGAGTGCCTGAGGGAGGCNTGCCCTTCTCTGGACACATTCAAGCACCTCAATGTCCCTCTTAAATTGAGGGGCCCAGAACTGGACACAAATAGTTGCAAGCCGTGCCAGAGGAGGTTTGAGCTGGACATTAGGAAGTATTTCTTCACTGAAGGTGTTCTCAAACATTGGAATGGTCTGCTTGGGGCAGTGGTGGAGTCGCCATCCCTGGAGGTATGGGTTTGGTGCTTGGCAACATGGTTTAGTGCTGACCTTGCAGTGCTATATCAAAGGTTGGACTGAATGATCTTGAAGGTCTCTTCTAACCAAATCTGTTCTGTGGTTCTGTGATCTCAAAAGTCTCTGCCAACCTCACCAGCTCTATGGTTCTACAAGCAGCTGATCTGAGCACATTAAGTGACTGGAGTGATTAGGTGCTTCAAGCCAAGTCATGTAAGGCATTAAGGCCAAGTTACATGTGTGTAAAGGAGAGGCTCTCAGCCCCTCAAATGTGTGGATCTCTGTTAAAAAAAATGAATGGCAAAGCTCTTTCCCCATGATTCAAGCATACCTGTGCCATCAAGGTCCCCTTTTAGAATTGAGTCTGTGGTTACATGTAGATACTCATTAATGGAGAACAATTCTGCTTGGCTTTTGTTCTCCCTTGTGATGGTGATGTAACTCTGAAAAGATGAGCTGATGGGATGGTGAGAGCAGTGTTTTGTCACTGACAGTGCCATTCCTTGTCATCCTTTCAACTTTATATTATAAAGTCCCAATCTCAGCACCTCCTGGAATTGATGCATCTCATATAAAGCTTTCTTTGTGTTTAAATTAAACCTCTTGGGTGCTGCAAATAACTTTGTAGCATGATATGAATGCACTCTAAAGAGATTAAATCCAGAGAGCAAATAAACCCAGTCTTTCTGTGTTTAGCTTGATGGGTTTTGAAGCTTGATAATCTACCATCTGATTTATGAGTTTTGGACTTGCTGTTAGGAAGGGGAAACCAAAGCTTTGTTAGCAGCTACGAACTAATTAATAAGAGATCTCCCACCTAGGGAGCTGATTAGGAAAAATCCTTCCATGTTTTTGTATATCTGTGTATGCCCTCCCTAAGTGAGATACCTACTAGAACAAGATCTTGGTCATAGTGAAGTCATATAGCAACGTGAACCCATTTCAGTGAGCTGGGGGCTTACAAATGTTCTTTATAAGTTTAAATTAAATCTCATTTAGCTGAAAGGGATCTCATGATTCATTCCACTGAGAATTAGGACAAAAGTTTAGGGCCAAAATGACACAGCTTGAATGATTTCAAGATCAGAGATGATCAGAGGGCTGCAGCAGCTCTGCTATGAGGACAGGCTGAGAGAGTTGGGGCTCTGCAGCCCAGAGAAGAGAAGGCTTCAAGGGTACCTTATAATAGCCTTCCAGTATCTGAAGGGGGGCTACAGGAAGGCTGGGGAGGGACTATTTACAAGGTCTTGCAATGACAGGATGAGGACTAATGGGTTTAAACTGGCAGAGGGGAGATTTCAACTGGATGTTAGGAGGAAGTTCTTAGCAGTGAGGGTGGTGAGGCACTGGCACAGGTTGTCCAGGGAGGTTGTGGCTGCTCCCTCCCTGGAGGTGTTCAAGGCCAGGTTGGATGAGGCCTTGAGTGACCTGTGCTAGTGGGAGGTGTCCCTGCCTATGGCAGGGGGTTGGAACTAGATGATCTTTGAGGTCCCTTCCAACCTTGCAATTCTATGATTCTGTGACTCTATTTATACCATCTGGGACACAGTCCACAGCATCTATTTGTCTCCTATTAGAACATGAAAAAGCTCATAGCCCTTCACTGTTGCATTGACTAACCAAATGAAAGCAACAAAAACACAGAGGGCAGGATTTTTGTGGATTTCTGCATTTAATCAAGAGTGCATTAAATAGGTAAGGGAATCGTTGTGTCTTCTCCTGTTGTAAAGCTCAGACTCATCTGTTGCTCATGCTGGAACCTCCAGCACATCTCCAAAGCAAGAAGCAAAAAAACAAACAACCAATAAAAAAAAATAAATTACAGAGTAAATTGAATTTCACTGTCAATCTTTGTTGTACAAAATGCACATTGCTGCAGAGGATTAGAAGGTGATAGCATCAGACTATTAACTCAGAGATTAAAGTAAAACATTCTTCAAAATCCTTTCACAATTATTTCTTTGGAAGTGAATTTGGTGATTTAGCATCATGGTCACCAAATCTTTCTGGCTTTTTATTTCTATTTTCCTTTGGTCCTTTAAGTTATAAAGTTTATAGTGTCTGCTTGATAAAGTTCACTGTAACATCACGGATTTGCAATTTACGTGAGCCAGTGAAGATAATTCCACAATGCACACATTTTCTGATTAACTGTGTGTGACTTAAGTAGATCTGAGAAATGAGTCTTAAAGGGTGTTTTGAAAGACCTGAATTCAGCCATGCTTTATGGAGCAGAATTTTTTGTTAGCTAGTCTAATTTCACAGAATCACAGAACTTCAGGGGCTGGAAGTAATCGCTAAAGATCATGCAGTCTAACACCCCTGCCAGAGCAGGATCACCTGGAGTGGGTCATATAGGAATGCATCCAGATGGATTTCCAATGTCTCCAGAGAAGGAGACTCCACCACCTCTCTGGGTAGTCTGCTCCAGGGCTCTGCCACCCTCACAGTGGAAAAAGTTTTTCCTTATGTTCCCATGGCACCTCCTCTGCTCCAGCTTGCACCCATTGCCCCTTGTGCTGTCATTGGACATCCCTGAGCAGAGCCTGGCTCTGTCCTCCTGACACTGCCCTGCACATCTTTATGAACATGAATGAGGGCACCCCTCAGGCTCCTCTGCTTCAAGATAAAGAGCCCCAGCTTCCTCAGCCTTTCCTCAAAAGGAAGATGTTCCACAGCCTTTAGTATCTTTGTGGCTCAGTGCAGCCCTTTATTATTGCTGGTGGTGGGCAGCATATCTTAAGGTAGGAGGCTGAGAGGAAGGGGGCACCTGTGTGATACAGGAGTAAGGTCTGGTGGAGAGGCTCTGCCAAAAAGCACTATGAGGAGAGGCTGAGGAGCTGGGGTTGTTTAGCCTGGAGAACAGGATGCTCAGAGCAGACCTCATTGCTGTCTACAACTACCTGAAAGGAGGTTGCAATCAGCTGGGGTTGGTCTCTTCTCCCAGACAACCAGCAAAAGAACAAGGGGACACACTCTCAAGTTGTGCCAGGGGAGGTATAGGCTGGATGTTAAGAGCAAGTTCTTGACAGAGAGAGTGATTGGCATTGGAATGGGCTGCCCAGGGAGGTGGTGGAGTCAGTGTCCCTGGAGGTATTCAAGAAAAGCCTGGATGGGGCTCTTAGTGCCATGGTCTGGTTGATTGGGTAAGGCTGGGTGATAGGTTGGGCTGGGTGAGCTTGGAGGTCTCTTCCAACCTCATTGATTCTATGATTCTAAGAGCATCTTCAGAGTCATTCAAGAAAAAAAATTGTGGGACCAGTTTGTGAGAACTCATTTGGCAAATATGCAGAAGGCTTTAATTTGCACATAAGTGGCTAACCTCCCAAACACAGTGTATTTATATTGATTTACTTAATATGCACACATCACATGTTTCCTGTGCAGGTTTTTCTGATGACATTCAGTAGAGATTACCTGTATGGGTTCACTTTTTTCCACTTGTAATTTACCAAGTCTCTTTAATCACCCACACCTTAGGCAGCAGATACTTGAATAGCAACATCCAGTCTCTCATCCCTTCATGATGAGGTTGGTTTGATTTCTGTCACTGGATTCATGTGAGGCTGGGGTGGAAGAACACTGATTTTTCTGGAGGACTTTCTTTTTTTTTTTTTTTTTTTTTTCTCTTTCATGTCTTGTGCTCTTCATGTCCAAACTACTTCAGCTGTAGAAGACTACTTCAGGAAAAGTTCAGTGAATCTCTTAATAACTGGAAATGTTAGAGGGTGTCTCCCAGGGGTCAGTACTGGATCCAGTCTTGTTCAATGTATTCATCAAAGGCCTGGATAGAGGGACAGAGTGGACCCTCAGCAAGTTTGCTGATGATACCAAACTGAGAAGGGTGGCTGAGGCCCTGTTGGACTGTGTTGTCGTGGATCATAGAATGGTAGGGTTGGGAGGGACCTCAAAGCTCATCTAGTTCCAACCCCCTGCCATAGGCAGGGACACCTCCCACTAGCACAGGTCACTCAAGGCCTTATCCAACCTGGTCTTGAACACCTCCAGGGAGGGAGCAGCCACAACCTCCCTGGACAACCTGTGCCAGTGTCTCACCACCCTCACTGCTAAGAACTTCCTCCTAACATCCAGTTGAAATCTCCCCTCTGCCAGTTTAAACCCATTAGTCCTCATCCTGTCATTGCAAGACCTTGTAAATAGTCCCTCCTCAGCCTTCCTGTAGGCTCCCTTCAGATACTGGAAGGCTATCATGACCTGGAGAGCTGGGCAGGGAGTAACCCCACAAGTTCAACAAGGGCAAGTGTAGGGTCCTGCATCTAGGGAGGAATGGCCCCATGTATCAATGCCATCTGGGATCTGACCTTCTCCTGAAGCCAGGACTCCCATCCCCTGTATCTGTGCTTCAGCTGCCAGAACTGTGTGGAGAGACCAAATTCCTTCCTCCTCCCCTGGCAAAGCCTGCTGCCAGCATGGGAGCCCTGTGTGTCTTGAGGCTGGTGCTTACACCCTGATATCCATCTGAAAGCTCTGGGAGATGAGATTTCGTGTTTCCTGGGGGATAGCTGTGCGTACAGATTTTTGGACCCCCTAAGCTTCAGCCTGACCTTTCTCACACCTTCTGTCAGGCACCCAGCTCTGGGTTTTCAATCCCACACCACAGGCTGTTTAATCTGTTCAGTGCTTTCCTTGCTCTTTAATCTGTTCAGTGCTTGCTTTGCTGGTGCTTAAGTGCTAACATAATTTTTCAGGACATCTCTCCATCCAGCCCGTGGTTTTGTAAAGGATGCTTTTGTTTACTTGTTTCTCTTGACATGAAACATGCTTGAACAAACGTGGGCTGCATTAATTCCTTTGACCCTAAAATTATGCTGTCAGCAAAACCAAAGAAATGCTTTTCAATTGCTTCCTCTGTGTACCTCAGGAAGCAGTGGTACTGAGCAGCCAGTATGTCAAGTTAAGTACAGATTGATTCTTGGAGCCTAATTGGTGAGATTTATTGACAGTACAGCATTTGGCTACTTATAATAGCTGCCTATTCATTACACACTTGATAATTTACCCAGTAGCTGATTCTAATTTTCAGTGTTTGTTACACCGTTAAGGCTGACTTTATTAGCCTACTTAGGGACATTTAAAAACAATTAACCTTAATTTTTTTTAAGTGGAATGCAAGACTTCAGCTATTAGACTTTGATTCTGCTTTAACTGCTCCAGGGTATTGGACACAGGGCTCCTGAATTCTGGTTTCTCGTTAAGGCAGGATAGCAGGGTGTTTAACAAAGAAAATCAAGGTTTGATTTTTTACTTCCATGCACTTGTGGCTTTTCTCATGTAGGTAGTCTCATTTGTCAAGGAAGTTCTCTTCCTCCCTCTCTGCTCTGGTGAGATCACGCCTGGAATGCTGTGTTCAGTTTCGAGCTTGTCAGTTCAAGAGGAACAGGGATCTACTAGAGAGAGTCCAATGGAGAGCTATGAGGATGATTAAGGGACTGGAACATCCTGTGAAGAAAGACTGAGAGATCTAGGGCTGTTTAGTCTTGAGAGGAGAAGGCTGAGAGGGGATCCGATCAATGTCTATCAATATCTGAGGGATGGGTGTCAGGATGAAGGTGCCAGGCTCATTTCAGTGGTGCCCAGCAAGAGGACAAGGGACAATGGATACAAGCTAGAACACAGAAGGTTCAACCTCAGCATGAGGAGTAACTTCTTTGCTGTGTGGGCACTGGAGCCCTGGACCAGGCTGCCCAGAGAGGTTGTGGAGCCTCCTTCTATGGAGACCCTCAAAAGCCCCCTGGATGCATTGCTGTGCAGCTAGATGATCTCTGGAGGTCCCTTCCAATCCCTGACATTCTGCAATTCTGTGATTCTAGTAACTGTCTTTCTGCAGTAATGTCATTGTTATGGGACCAGGCTGTAAATTCATGTTATGGTCAAGCATGGCATTGGTCTGCACCTGCAGAGGGAGGATTCATTTCAGAATATTGCCATAAAAACAAGAAACAAAGAAAAAGGGGGAAAAAAAGAGGTGGCTTTTCAGAATCAGCTTGTTTAGGGCTCTAAAATTAGGCATGCATGTCTACAAAGGAGAGCATAGGAAAGGTTTCAAAGCAGATCAAAGTTAAAGAGTTTCCTGATGCTTGAGCTTTGTAGCTCTAAGCCCGCTGGGTGTTCTGCAAGGATCCATTGTCCCCAGCTGCACTCTGAAAGCACAGCCCTAGCTTTGCCTATATTCCACTGGTCATGCTTTCAGCAGGGCTTTACAAATTGCCTAATCCAGGTAAGGTCCTTTCTAGAAGCTCTTCAGTCCTTCTAACATTTGCATAATGATCTCAGTGCTGTAATTCTGGTGTGACAGCATGTTGAAGCTCTTTCCTGACTTGCATTAATGATAGTTACAACAATAATGGAGTATCAAATGGACTTCATCTTCTTTCAGGACTGAGAACACCATCAATTTCCATGTTTCAAATGTTTTAAACCAGGCTCAAGCCTGCTGTCATCACAGTGGCCTCTCTGGTGATGCATGCATTGGCTTTGTCCTGCTTGAGTAAATATTAACTCGTTCCTGGGAATCTAAATGGGAAGCTAGATTCTACTAAAAAGACCTACAAATAAAAACTAGGAACTTTTCACAGTGGTATTCTATCAGAATGATACTTCCCCCTCCCCCCACTCAAGACTTTGATTAAAGCATGATAATGCCCCATGAAAATTCTAAACTAATCAGCTGAAATAAAAAATAGATGAGGATTGCATGAATACTTTATGTAAATGGTAAGAAAGTAAGTCTCTGGTTTTGAGGAATTGTGTTAAAGTTTTCAGGACTTGCACAGGAGGTAACACCAGGCTGAGTTCCCATTTCTGTCTTCCTTCAGACGTTACAGTAAGTCAGCACAGACCCAAGCTGAAAAGTGATCCCAAGCAGTCATGCAAAACCAGTTCTGAGATGGTAAAAACAAGGGATGGTCTGGTAGTCAGGCTCACTGGGAAGAAAAAGACTTCAGAAAACAATTCTTTTCCCTTTCCATGTGAAATGGAACCAGAGGGCGATATCCACATATGTAACACAGGGGATGGGTTTTCTATAAAGAGAGAATATTATTTTTTACCACTTACCACTCAGCACAACCAATATTATTTGATATCTTGGTTATTTATCTGCCTGATATTTAATAACTGGAAGTTTGAATATTATTTTTATTCTCAGCAGCAAACAAAAAGTACAGTATTTCTCCCTACAAAATACCTGTGGGCTGGAGCTCCTCTGCTATGAGGATAGGCTGAGGGTGTCACTGGCAGTCACTGACTGATCTCTGGAGGTCCTTTCCAATCCATAACATTCTGTGATTCTGAGTTTCTGTAAAACCCGTTTAAAAAACAAGGATGATCCAAGGTCTGGAGCACACTTGAGATGAGGATAGGCTGGGAGAGCTGGGGTTGTTCAGCCTGGAGAAGAGAAGACTTCAGGAGGACCTTAGTGCTGCCTTCTAATACCTGAAGGGATTCTACAGAAAGGCTATGGAGGGACTTTGCATAAGGTTGTCTAGAAACAGGACAAGGGGGAATGGTTTGAAGTTGAGGGAGAGTAGATTT
Source organism: Ramphastos sulfuratus (assembly GCA_013399055.1). Classification (NCBI taxonomy): domain Eukaryota; kingdom Metazoa; phylum Chordata; class Aves; order Piciformes; family Ramphastidae; genus Ramphastos; species Ramphastos sulfuratus. The sequence goes on along the minus strand of WBNM01026070.1, from coordinate 59,073 downwards.
AGACTGGATCTTAGGAAGAAGTTCTTCAGTATGAGGGTGGTGAGACTTTGGAATAGGTCGCCCAGGGAAGTTGTTGGTGCCTCCACTTTAGAGGTGTTCAAGGCCAGGTTGAATGATGTCTTGAGCAGCCAAGCCTAGTTGATAAGTGTCCCTGCCCACGGCAGGGAGGTTGGAGTAGGCGATCTCTGAGGTGCCTTTCAACCTAAACCATTCCATGATTCTGTGGTTCTATGATTCTGTGATTTCTCATGTCTCAGCTATGCTTTCCTGACCTGGCATCTAGTCAGAAGCCCACCATGTGAATCCCACATTGTGATGAGCAGGTTGTCTTAATCCATGCAGTTGTTTGTGCTCAGTGTGTCTGAATAATTACATGTGTGAAAGAAAATAATCACCCAGATAAGACCTTGTTTCTCCAAGGACTAGTAGGCCCTCTAATTTTCATCCCCTGAGTGCTATCAGAAGCCTTGTACTCATCTTTGTTTGCTGTGAGAAAAGGAAATGAGTCCAGGTTAACAAAAACTTTTATATGGTATTTTAAATGTGGGTTTGGTTTTTTTTCTTCATAAAACACATTCTGTGACCTTTCAAAAAATGATTAAAATGTTGTCTTAGTGCCTGCCTGATGCAGTTGTGTATCCCGAAGTCCCAATTTTGTGGCACATTATGGACTAATTAGAAGAGAGAGTGTGAGAAGCAATAAAGGATATTAAAGTTGCACTGATAGGAGATAGTAGCTGACTCCTTAAATTATCTGTGCTGTCTACAACTACCTGAAGGGTGGTTGTGGCCAGGAGGAGGTTGCTTTCTTCTCTCAGGCAACCAGCACCAGAACAAGAGGACACAGTCTCCAAGCTGTGCCAGGGGAAGTTCAGGCTGGAGGTGAGGAGAAAGTTCTTGACTGAGAGAGTCATTCCCTACTGGAATGGGCTGCCCAGGGAGGTGGTGGAGTCACCGTCCCTGGAGGTGTTCAAGGTGGGTTTGGACGTGGCACTTGGTGCCATGGTCTAGTCTTGAGGTCTGTGGTAATGGGTTGGACTTGATGATCTTTGAGGTCTCTTCCACCCTTGCTTATACTGCGTGTGATACTGTGTGTGTGTGTGATACATTAAGGCTTATCTTGCATGTACCACCTGTGTAAGCAGCCCAGCTCAGCCAGGCTGTACAGGCTTCATCCAGTGCTTGAGCATCCCTTGAAAGGGAGGTCAAGATGAGACTGTCCACTACAAGTGCACAGAAAAGCTGTGGTGAATGGATCTGGTTTCTTGCTGAAGCTAAAGAGGGGAATTGAACTACTGATGGGTGTTTTCCCCCTAGCAAGCTCCAGAGGTGTGCTCCACTTCTGATCTGAGCAGGCAATTAGAGTCCCCATGAAGCTTTTCAACATTACACCTCGAAGGAGGTTGTAGTGAGGTAGGCATCAGTCTCTTCTCAGAAGTAACTAGTAAGAAGACAAGAGGAAATGGCCTCAAGACGCACTGGGGTGAGGTTAGGTTATATATTAGAAAAAAAAAAGGGCGGGGGGGAGAGTTTACTTCAAGAGTGGTCAGGCATTGGAACAGGCTGCTTAGGGAGGTGGTGGAGTGTTCCTGGAAGTGTTAAAAAAATGTGTAGATATGGCACCTTAAAACATGGTTTAATGGCCATGGAAGTGTTAGGTTGATGGTTGGATTTAATGATCTTAGAGGTCTTTTCCAACCTTAATGATACTATGTATCTAAACACCAAAGCCTTCATGCTGGACACCAGCCTTGTAGCAGTGATAAAGACCTCTCCTGTGCTGCCAAGGCAGTGAATAGTGAATAATCATCTCATTTCCTCTCTTTTCAGGAGATTTGTCCTCACCAAGGTGAGAGTCATTCCAAAAGGAGCTTTCGCAGGACTTGGTGACCTGGAGAAAATGTAAGGATAGTGTCAATATTTACTGGGAAACAACAGTTTCTGATTTCAGGTCCTCTTATGGTCTATGAGTAAGCCCCTATCTCTAAGCTTCATCTAGTTTCACCTTTCTGTTTAAAAATAGAAAAGATAAGTTTGTTTTTTTTACTTTTGGTGGTTAGTTTTTTTTAGCACCCTGTTCCAAAACATTGTTGGCATCAAAGCATTTTTATATCAGCAAGCAGACAGTCTCCAGTGAAAGGATAGGCTCTGCATGGAATGTCATTGCCATTAATAAATACAGTGCCACAGCAGCAGACCATGGGAAAGTGATTATTTTGAGAATTTCACAGAACCATAAATCACAGAATATTAGGGGTTGGAAATCACCTCAAAAAATCATCCAGTCCAACCCTCCTTGCCAGAGCAGGGTCACCCAGGGCAGGACACACAGGAATGCATCCAGAATGGAAGTCTTCAGGAAAGGAGACTCCACAACCTCTCTTGGCAGCCTGCTCCAGGGCTCTGGCACCCTCACAGGGAAAGAGATTTTCCTCATGTTGAGGTGGAAACTCCTCTGTTCCAGTTGACACTCATTGCCCCTTGTCTTGTCATTGGACATCACTGGGCAGAGCCTGGCTCTGTCCTCCTGACACTGCCCTACACATCTTTATCAACATGAATGAGGTCACCCCTCAGGCTCCTCTGCTCCAAGCTCAACAGCCTCAACTCCCTCAGCCTTTCCTCACAGGGAGATGTTCCACTGCCTTCAGCATCCTTATGACTCTGCACTGGACTCTTTCAAGCAGATCCATGAGGTCTTTCTTGAACTGAAGGACCCAGAATTGGACACAATATTCCAGATGTGGCCTCATCAGGGCAAGATAGAGGGGCAGGAGAAGCTCTGAACCTACTAACCACATCACTTCTTACCCCCCAGTAAGCCATTGGCCTTCTCTGGAAACTTTCAAAACCTACCTGGACACGTTCCTGTGTGGCCTGCCCTAGGTGATCCTGCTCTGGCAGGGGAGTTGGACTTGATGATCTTTTGAGGTCCCTTCCAAGCTTAACACTCTGTGACTCTGTGATAAGCCCATCAAGCACTGCTGTAAATGGTCATTTTTCTTGAGAAAAGAAAAAGAAAGTCTTCCTTTTTGTGGCTGTGAGTCACCAGTTAGGAATAAAATCAGGTCTACAGCAACAGTTTTGTTGGCACTTGTTTCTCCCCAGTCCTGCAGGGTTCCTTTCAGCCTAGTCCTTATGGAAAATCATTGAGCTCTCTGGACTATGAAGTGGGTTGCAAAGTGCACTGAAAGCTGCTTCAATTACCTTTAATTACTCAGAAAGCATATGTCAGATATGTATAAAGGCAGTGATCACATAGAATAGGGTGTCTCTAAGTGGTGATTTGTTGTTAACCTAAATAATTAAATAAATTATCCATGGAAAAGAGCTTAATTTGAACATCTATCTTTGTACTACTACTCCGTGGAGAAGAAATTTGGGGCAGAGTGTTTATAGCAAAAAAAAAAAAAAAATCCTTGAAAACAGAAATGTGGCAAATATGTAAATGAGGCCAACTGCCACCAATATGGCAAACAGACACAACCTGAAATAGCTCACAAACCCTAAACCTAACCCCTAGAACGTTCATCACAAATATTCATTGTAATGTAGGGACAGAGAAGTTTGTAATCAACTGACAGATTACACAGCCTAAAAAGCACAGCCTTTGTATGAAAGCTTATTTATCTAGCTATTTATTTATTTATTTTTACTCTTGCAACATCCTGCAGAGAAAGGAAGATTAAAGCAAAATTTGGTCTATTTAAAGAGCTATTAATAACCTGATGCCTCCATATGGTAAGTTGTGGATAGCTTGATGTGTACAAATGAGATGCTTCAATGTAGTACAGGTCTGTGCTCACCTAGAACTAAGCAGAATTCCTGGGTGTGTTACTGGTCATTGCTCTGCATTTAGGCACTGGAATGAGCTGCCCTGGGAGGTGGTGGAGTAACCCGCCCTGGATGTGTTTAGGGGTTGTTTGGATGTGGTGCTTAGGGATATGGTTTCAGGTGAATCTTGTAGAGTAGGGTTGTAGGTTTGATTTGGTGATCCTAAGGGGCTTTTCCAACCTGAATGTTTCTGTGATTCTGTGATCTNGGGTTGAAAGTTAGACCCAATGATCTTGGAGGTCTTTTTCAACTGAAAATGTTATGACCAATGTCTCATACAGAGCTGCACACAGGATTGTTGTCATTACTATATCATTTCTAACTGTGACTCTGAAAACAGGGTCAACTTTAAAACCCAGAAGTTCCAGGGGATGTTGGTCTTTGGAATCATCCACTGGGGATGACCTGGCTGAATACAAGTTACATCAGAGATGAGTCCTCTGTGAGCACCTTCATTCTGTTGTATTTATGCTCCAAGTGAATTAAGGCTTTTGAATGCAATGACCAAAAAAATACCTGGTCTTCAAAGAAAAAATCATTCAGTGACATCTTTCAACTCTCCTGCTTTCTGTGTCTCTCTTAGTTTCCTCCTAAACACCCAAGTAACTGAGAGCTTTGAACAGATGTATTTTTCCACAATACATCAAATACATCCAGCTATGTCCAGTCAGGCTCCAGTCACAGTATCCAGGAAAGATCCTGTTTGTTTTCCATTTGGAATTTTCAGAATGGATTCATGATGGAAGAATGTAGTGTGACCCAGAAATGTTGGCATGGAGCACTGCCCTCCCTTAGCAGGTTTAGTTACCAAGTCAAAATCTTTTGGTTTTCATCTATTGGGGCTTGGGGGGGTTTGGGGTTTTGTTTTTGTTTTGTGTTTTTTTGTTTGTTTGGGGTTTTTTGGTTTTGATGGGTTTTTTTGGGTTTGTTTTTTGGGTTTTTTTTTTGTTGTTGTTGTTTGTTTTGGGTTTTTTTGTTGTTTGGTTTGGGTTTTTTGGGGACATTGGGGGTTTTTTTGTTTGTTTTTTTTTTTTCCTTCATTTAATTTGGCAAAATACAAACTGGAGTTTTACTTGGTGTAATTGTCACTGGGATAGTTTTGCCATTTGGAAGGTTTTTGGTTTTTTTTTAGAGAATGAGAGGCCATTTGGACATTCTGTAGCTGGTTGTTTTCTCTTCACCCATCTAATGTCTCCAGTTACTGCAAACCCATGAAATGTCCATTCTGCAGGCTGCCATACAGAGAAACAACACTTCCCAAGCACATCCTAAGAGAAAGACTCTTCTTTTCCTCTCACATAAGATGTTTAATGTTATGAAATGAACTGGCAGGCTCTAATCATCAGAGTTTTCCTACATGTGCGACGTGAATTTTCTTATCCAAAACTGCTTCAGAAAGCCACAGATCTGAGGAACAGCTTAACCATCTTATTGCTAGCAGCTCTCTGTCTTCTGCACAGCTCTTGCTTCGTGTTAATTTAGCAAATGGATGTTGAGGGAAGCAGATTAGCTTTTCTCAATATATTTAGTCTGCTCCGAAGTTTTAGTCAACTGGAATGTGGCAGCTCACCTGGACTCCTGCTCAACCAACCTGTTTACACTCCCAGAACTAATTAACCTTCCAGTTGCTAAATTAAAAAGGACCCTTATGCAGGCACATACCTGACAAAATCAATTCAATGTGCTCTGCATCTGCTGTGTCATCTTCAGCCTGTGCTGGAAGCGCTTCATTTGGAGGAGAGAGAGCCTGAAGCAATATTGAAGTCTCTCTTTTTGTCTTGCTAAGTTTCCTCCTGCTGCTGCATGGTAGCAAAGTAGATTGGTGCACGGTGGTCTGGCAAAGTCTGACTCAAAGGTTGTAGGAGATTTTGTCTGATTGTCTCATCATGTGCAAACCACACAGGCTTCACATTTGTACTCTGAGACACAGGAGAAGTCACCACCAGTTCACAGAATCACAGAATGTGAGGGGCTGGAAGGGACTTCAGAAGATCATCTAGGGCAACCCTCCTGCAGAGCAGTATCACCTATACCAATCACACAGGAGCACAGTTATGTATTCTGTTGGAATATTATACACATACAATGTGTGCATATTTCTGCATGTTATATATGCATGCACCAATACAGATCAGGGATTGACCTGCTGCAAAGCATCTCCATGGAGAAAGACCTTGGAGTGCTGATGGACAGTAAGTTATCCATGAGCCAGCAATGTGCCCTCGTGGCCAGGAAGACCAATGGTACCCTGGGGTGCATTAAGAAGAGTGTGGCCAGCAGGTGGAATCTCCTCCCCCTTTATTCTGTCCTAGTGAGGCCTCATCTGGAGCGCTGTGTCCAGTTCTGGGCTCTGCAGCTTCTTCACCTTTTCTTGCACTTTGTATCATGTGCTGCCTCATTTGGTATGTGACAGGCTGTGATTAAATAAGATCATTAAAGCTCTTCTGAGAAAATGGTTAGGATTCAGTGTAACCAAGACACTTGGAAATTGGTTTTAGGCAGGAGTTCCTTCCTATATTGGATTTTTTTTCATCCTTTGGGTAAATCTGCTCCTTATGTTTTTGCAAGACGCAAAATCTGGATTTGCAGGATCTGCTGTGACATATAAGTTAAATAGTGCATGTTTCCAAAATATTTATCTCCATCCCCATGCTAACAGCAGGGATCAAGGCATTCTCTATGCCAAACTACATGCTGAGTAAGTAACAATCATAGGCTGGTAATAAATACTCCAGGGTATGTTCTCAAGGTGCAACTCCATGGAGATTAAATTCTAATTTACATTATAGGAAGTTATGTGTAACATTCTGCATCTTAAGAACAGGGCATTGAAATAACTATACTACTTAATGCATTTAAATGAGTCTAAATATGCATTTTCTCTCAGGGAAACAGAGAATTAGAGTTCAAAAACACTAAGGTGAGTAACCAGCATGAGCAATTCAAAGTTCAGGCTGACATCCTAAAGAAAGTGTTTTAATGGGGCCATGGTTATGATACAAGACTTTGAGACAAGCTGCCCAGAAAAGTTGTTGAGACTCCATCTCTCTGGAGGCATTCCAAATCTGCCTGGATATGTTCCTTTGTGATTTATGCTAGGTGACCCTGCTCTAGCAAGGGGGTTGGACTTAGATGATCTTGAGAGGTCACTTCCAACCCCTACTGTTCTGTGATTCTGTGATTCATTCCTTCTGTCTTCCTGGTCTAATCCTGTATGGTTTAGCAGGCACTAAATCTGTAGGGCCACCACACAGAGCAGTGGTCAGACAGAGAGCAATCACAGGAGGCTTCCTGGTTCCTGCAGGACTTGCAAGTCTCAGATGTCCCCATCCCAGCTGACTGTCCATGTTTGATGGTCATCAGTTGTTTGGAACTGTCTCTTTACTGCTTGCGCTTCAGACCTCTCATGTAAGAAGGTTTCTCCTCTGCTATCTGAATCACATAGCCCTTAGCTCAACACCATCCACAGTGTCAGCCTTCATTTGCCCAGTGCTGCTCTCTGCCCTTCGAAACAGGTTGTTACAAATGGGATTCCAAAGGCAAACAGCTGTGAGACCTTCTCCATGTGTCCAAAAGGTTGAGGGAGGTTCTCCTGCCCCTCTACTCTGCCCTGGTGAGACCACATCTGGAGTACCGTGTCCAGTTCTGGGCTCCACAGTTCAAGAGGGACAGGAAAATAATGGAAAGTGTCCAGCAGAGAGCTGTGAGGATGATGAAGGGACTGGAACATCTGTCTGATGAGGAAAAGCTCAGAGACCTGTGGCTGTTTAGTCTGGAGAAGACAAGGCTGAGAAGGGACCTTATCAGTGTTTACAAATATCTGAAGTTTGGCTGTCAAGCAGATTGGACCAGTCTCTTTTCAGTGATGCCCTGTGATAGGACAAGGGGTGATAGACACAAACACAGGAGGTCTCATCTCAACGTGAGGAGAAAAAGTCTTTCCTGTGGGAGTGCTGGAGCCCTGGAACAGGCTTCCCAGAGTGGTTGTGGAATCTCCTTCTCTGGAGACTTTCAAATCCTGCCTGCACATGTTCCTGTGTGCCCTGTTATATCTGATCTTGCTTTGTCAGGAGGGTTGGACTGGGTGAACACCATCAGTTCCTTTTGGTCCCTATCATTCCATGATTCTGCGATTCTGCCAGGGGTCTGCAGCAATCCATTGGCTGAGAAGCTGGGCAAAGCAATGCCTTGTGCTGCTGTCTCTCAGTGTGGTCGTGAACAGCTCAGATGAATTCTTTTTCTCAAAGGTGTGCCATTCCTTTGCAAATGCCATCCATTGGATAGCAAACTTTAACCTTTGGTAGGAATACATCAGAAGCCAGGTGTCTTCTTAAGTCAGTTTCTTTGCGGAAAGCAGAACTTATGCCTCTTGCTCTAAATAGAACAAGCAGTGAAAGAAACACAGAATTACAGAATGTTAGGAGCTGGAAGGGACCTCAAAAGATCATCCAGTCCAACCCCCATGCCAGAGGAGGATCACCTAGGGCAGATCACACAGGAATGCATCCAGGTGGATCTTGACTATCTCTAGAGAGAGACTCCACAACCACCCTGGGCAGCCTGTTTCAGTGTTCTGTCACCCCCCCCCCAGTGACAAAATTCCTCCTCATATTTCCATGGAACTTCCTATGTCTCAACTTGCACCCATTGCCCCTTGTCCTGTCATTGGGCATCACTGAGCAGAGCCTGGCTCCATCTTCTTGGCACTCAGCCTTTACATATTCATCCACATGGATGAGGTCACCCCTCAGAAGAACAAGCTGTTTTATTATAAACACTTTGCTGCATCATCATAAAATCACAGAACTGTTTCCTTGGATCCTTTAAGATCATTGATTCCAACCACTGACCTAACACCACCATGGCCACTAAGCCATGTCCCACCTGGCATTCTGCTTTGTGGAAGACACCTTATACTTGCAAAAAAACCCAAGAATTGAGGTGGACTTTTATCATTCATGTCAGTAAGTCACTGCTGATATCAGAGACAGGGGATTTTAATTACAGCTTTGTTAGATTTCAGTAAGTGCACAACTCCATCTCAATCTTTCAGTAGCACATGGGTGGAACAAGATTACAAATAAAATAAAAACCTTTAAAAGAATCATAGAATGGTCTGGGCTGGAAGGGACGTCCAAAGGTCATCTAGTCCAACATCCCCTGACAGTCAGCAGGGACATCCTCAATTAGATCAGGCTGCCGAGAGCCCTGTGGGGCCTCACTTTGAATATCTCCAGGGATGGGGCCACAACCACTTCCAGCATTCCATCAACCTCATGGTGCAGAACTTGTTCCTAACATCCAATCTAAATCTGCTCTTCTCTAGTTTGAAGCCATCACTCCTTGTCCTATCACTGCAGATCTTTATAAACAGTCTCTCTCCATCCTTCTTGTAGCCCCCTTCAGCTACTGGAAGGTTGCTATAAGGTCTCCCCAGAGCCTTCTCTTCTCCAGGCTGAACAACCCCAAGTTTCTCAGCCTGCCCTCATAGCAGAGGTGCTTCAAACCCTGATCATTTTCGTGGTACTCCTCTGGACCCACTCCAGCAGGTCCATGTCCTTCCTATATTGATGGTTCCAAAGCTGGATGCAGTACTCCAGGTGAGGTCTCACCAGAGCACAGTGGCAGAATCGCCAGGAGCCATCAAATGTAAAATCACTTCGTAGTGTCCATATCAACATTTGCTAATTTTTCTGTTTAAAAAACTCCCAGAATTCATTCTAATATTTACATATTTTAATTGAAATATGTTAGAGGACAAGAAAGGAATTATTCCACAATTCTTTCTGTGGGGTTTGGTAACCTAATGCTTGCTTGCTTGCTTTGATTAAATAGATTTAGAAAGGAAGGGGGTGGGGGGGGGGAATAAAAGAAGATCCATTTTGCAATTTACTTCCTTTTGTTGAGTAAGAATGAATCTCGTAGTAATGAACTGTTAGCAGAATCTTCATTTGTTAACTGTATTGGCATGGAGCCAGCAGTAGAGAGTTTAATGCAAGAATCATCTTGGACATAATTTCTGGTCCCTGCTTTACAGCTGTCTAGACAGAGACACAGACAAAGCAAAGCAAAAAAAAAAAACAAACAAAAAAACCAACAAAAAATGAAAAAGAGGGAAATCCACTTCTCTGAATGTATGCTAAATGCTTTCATGATCCACTTCTCTGAATGTATGCCAAATGCTTTCATGATCCACTTCTCTGAATGTATGCTAAATGCTTTCATGATCCACTTCTCTGAATGTATGCCAAATGCTTTCATGATCCACTTCTCTGAATGTATGCTAAATGCTTTCATGATCCACTTCTCTGAATGCATGCTAAATGCTTTCCTGCCTCTCCCTAAAGACAAGCTGTTCAGATTACCTCAATTCATCAAAGACGAAACGTGGGCAAATGCTTCTGTGAGTTCTCACTCTTCTGTTGGAGTAAACTTCAGTCCAGTGTTCTTCTGCCTTCCTCTGCACAAAGAAATCAGCTAGAATTAAGAACAGACTAAAATCAAATAGCTCTTGTGCACGTCTGGTGGGCTCTGAAGTAGCCTCGTTTGCTTAGCGTGAGATCTGGGGCTGAGGCGCGCAGTGCTCAGCTCAACGGTCAGATCCACCTCTCCAAATGAAGGTGTCACAATTAGGAAGACTTTCTGTCCTCAGTTATTTAGATTGGTTCTCAAGAGGCTTGCTCTACCCTTACACCATTTGCTGGACCTCCTCTGCCACTGCTAGAGCAGGATGCTGGGCCAGGTGGGCTGCATGCTGTGGTTGTTTGTAGGGAGGTGTTTGGGAGGTATTTGGGAGATATTTGCTTTCCTTGAATTGTTCCACTTTGCAAGGCAGCTTCACACTAAGTCTTTGCATCAGAGGCATGAAGCTGATTATTGCAACTGATAAATGTAAGCAAGAAGCCACAGATCTGATAGTTATCCCATGGTGCAAAATTAATACCATAATCTTTTCTCTTGGGGGGTATATGCTTTATGCATACTGAAGAGGCAGGACTGATGCATCCACTTACCAGCCAGCTTTCTGAGATTCATCTCTGGTGCTTTTGGATGGGGTTTTTGCTTCAAGAGAGGCTGCAACCAGTGTAAAATGCAAGCTGGCTGCTGGCAGAGACAATTTTTTATTCCTGGACACATCACTTTAGTTTTCAGCTCTTCTTTCAGGGAGCTTCACTCTATTTTAAAGTAAAGTTTCAAGTTGTATTTTAATTTGAGATTTTTCTACTTTCAAATTGGAATCAGTGACCATCTAAGTGGAGAAGGGAAGACTACAAGGGGACCTTGTAATCGCCTTCCAATACCTGAAGGGAACCTACAGGAAGGCTTCAGAGGGACATTTTACAAGAGTGTCCACCTACAGGACAAGAGGAAATGGATTTAAATTGAAGGAGAATTGGTTTAGATCGGATCTTAGGAAGAAATTCTTCACTATGAAGGTGGCAAGACTCTGGAATGGACTGTCCAGAGAGGTTGTGGATGTCCCCTCCCTGGAGATGTTCAGTGCCAGGTTGGATGGGGCCTTGAGTAAGCTGATGTAGTTGAGAGGTGTCCTTGCCCATGGCAGGGGGGGTGGATTAGATGATCTCTAAGGTCTCCTCTAGCTTAGGCCATTCTGTGATTCTTAAGCTGAGTAATACATTTATGAAACTTCCCTATTTATATCAGAACATGAAATGAGAACTCAGAATTGTTGGTTCTGATTGTATTTTACGCTCCCAAACATAATTCATGTTTTCCCAGCAAGAGTGGTCAGGCATTGGAATGGGCTGCCCAGGGAGGTGGTTGAGTCACCAACTCTGGATGTGTTTAAAGGTCGTTTGGATGTGGTTCTTGGGGGTATGGTTAAGGGTGCACCTTGTAAAGTAGGGATATGGGTTGGACTTGGTGATCCTGAAGGACTTTCCCAACTGGAATGTTTTGTGATTGTGTGGTGCTAGTAGACAGCTGGCTGAGTTCAGGTGGCCAAGAAAGTCAGCATCTGGCCTGGGTCAGGACTAGTGTGGCCAGCAGGATTGGGGTAATGATTGTCCCCCTGTACTCAGCACTGTTGAGGCCATGTCTTGAATACTGTGTTCAGTTTTGTGGCCCCTACTCCTAGGGGGACATTGAGGTGCTGCAGCATGTCCAGAGAAGGGCAACAAAGCTGATGAAGGGTCTGAAAAACAAGCTTTTCGTGGAGTGGCTGAGGGAACTGCATTTGATTAGTCTGGAGAAGAGACTCCCTGCAGGGAGATTGTAGTGAGGTGGGGATTGGTCTCTTCTCCCCAGTAACTAGTGATAGAACAAGGAGAAATGGCCTCAAGTTTTACCAGGGGAGGTTTAGGTTGGATGTAAGGAAAAATTTCTTTCCTACAAGACTGGTCAGAGGTGTTGGAACAGGCTGAATCACCATCTCTGCAGATACCCAACAAACATGGCTCTTTGGGACACGACTTAATGGCCGTGGTGGTGCCAGGTCAATGATTGGACTCTATCTAGAGGTTCTTTCCAGCTGAAGCAATTCTGTGGTTCTGTGATTGTGTAGGACACGTGCATGCAGAATTACAGCACTTGCTGCTGGGAGTCTGGGGGAGTTTGGGAGGTGACATAACTTGAGAGGCATTTTAGTGCCATCTCTTTCTAGTATATCCAGCTTCCTGGTTTGCTTTAAGAAGTGCTATATGAGCAGTATGAATTAAGAAAGGAGACCACTTTTCTTCCATGAGAAAACAGTTTCATAGGGTTGGGATTTTTTTTTTCTTATGACCTATGTGTGTAGGTAACTATACCAGACAGTGAGTGCAAAAGGTGTGACCTCCTTGAAAATGTGCCCAGCTTGCTCCAAATGGGATTTTTCTTCCGTAATTATTCTTGCCGCTCTTAAATGCTGTTTGTTATGAGGAGGAAGGGTGGCAGTGGATGAGAAATGGTGCTTTGCTTGCAGGAGGATTTCAGAAACACCTTCCCCACATCCATTTTATCTTGCTTTTTGCTGATTTTAGAAATCACCCGAGTGGGCTTGCCATGCTGCAGTGAAGGATGGTTTCTCATTGCTCCGCAAACGCGGATGGAAGCCCTCAGTGTTTACGGAAAACAAATGTTAAGATGAAGTCAGGACATTTATTTTCTGAGCAGGAGATGCTGATTCTCTGACACCATTATGCTGCACAGCCTTTTCTCCTGTTCTGACAAACGGCTGACGTGGGTTTAATCATTAGTTTAATGGTTGCTTTGCTCAGCAGAGAGGCTGCTGAGCGTTTTGTCATTATTAGTGAGCTGCATTTTGATTTCTCTGTGAACAAGGCTGCTGGCTTCTATTCATCTCAGGTGTAAAGCCAGACATTCTTTGGGCCCATTGTTTTGTGACCAATCCAAGAGCAATTTGCTTACAAAACACTGGAATATTCATTTTGATTTCTCTAGTAGTAACCTGGTTTTGATGAAGTCTTCCATATATATGCCTGAGCCTTTAGAAATAACTGAGTGTGGTGTTTACCTTTTGTGAGTAAGCTACTCACTGCCTACCTACTTACTTCTATTTTGAATGAGATTCTATGATCATATTTTTTAAGTTGGATTTCCCACATTTTAAAGTCTTTAAGTGCTGAATATTTAGGATTTTGGCTTTTGCCATCTGTGCAGTGAGATAGGTTGAGTACAACACGGTAAAAAGGATTTGCTTGTGTGTTACTTCTGTTCCCAAATAGAGAATTTCCTTTAGGAAAACTGGCAGCATCAGAGCCCTTTGGCAGAAGGGAGGTTGTGTATTGCCTTTGAGGGCTAATGGATGTGTTTGGAAGGGAGCAGCTTTGAGGTGCTACAAGTGGCAGGAGGTTTACAGATGAGAGAAGGATACTGGGCTGGGGAGCAGGGAGCAGCCTCAGAGGTCATGAAAAGGGTTTTGCAGAGGTTGGAGTTTACTGTCACTTGGAATAAGCCATTGAGGAACTCCATAGGCACTGGATGTCAGGGTAGGGGGGTATATAAATTCTTATTGGTTGTCTTCCAATATCCTTTAAGGATTTTCTGGTTTAAAGTTCATTATCCTAATTTCTATTTTAATAAAAACTGCCTTTATTGGGCTTAAAACCCTTCCGTATTTCTTTGGGCCATTTTGTGCAGAGGAAGGTCAAGATACACTGCCTGAAGCTCATGGCTTGCAGGGCCATGCCACAGCACTAAGCACACTGTCATGTCATTACATCTTCACCGTATGCTGCATCTTGGCTCCTCTGTTCCCTGAGCCCAACCTTCTGCTTGGGGACTGGGTGCCGTGAGCCGGGCTGAGCCGAGAGGTAACCTCTGGAGGGGAAGAGAGGAGAGGCAGCAGGTTTTGCAGAGAGAAGTAATTATGGATCACAGTTGCTCTGTGATAACCACGTGCCCAGGCATAACTGACAGCACACACTGTTTATTTAAAAAGAAGCCTGATTTTGCCTGTGTGCCTCGGTGGCAATCTTAGACGTGCTAACAAGTAAAGTGGCTTTTCACAAGCCTTCATCTGTCTGTACCGAGGAGCCTGTTTTGTATTCCCAGGACCCAGAGTACATCTGAATAGCACATAATGTTTTCATCCTACTGTGCTACCAGGCACTGTGCTTTCAGGGTAAGAGATAAGGTGTTAACAACTGAAACAGGCTGTGAAAACGAGGGGGAAGTTGTGTCAGCGACGGGCAATCGCTCAGGTCACCAGATGAGGACCTACCAATGGAATCTCAGCTGAGCACCGCACAGGTTTCAACCCAGGGGGCATCTTCCTGAGGACTGGCCAGTGACACCTTGCTCCAGGTTTCAGGAATCCTTCCTGCACGGGGAGATTGATTTCAGATGTAGCTGCACTGATCAAAATCTATGACATATTTATTCATGATTTTGCCTGAGTGCTGTCAGCATCGGTCCCAGCAATGTGACAGTAAGGCGGCTTTTTATCTGCAGATCTAAGGGTGCTTCTGTTCTCTATGGTTTGTGAATCGGTTGGCAGGTTAAAAGCTTCCTGCCGTTGGCTAAGTGGCAAAGGTCTCATTTGCCAGGGCTCCTTTTGTTCATAGGAGGGTGAGCAATAGCAGACCAGTGACCATCCTCTGAGGAAAAATCACCCAGGAACCTCCCTCTCCTCCTCTTCTGGCCGTTACTGACTCTCAGTAGCCTTTTCAAAATCTCTAGAGCTTACTCCACCACTGACCTTGTCTAATCATATTGATTGTTAGTAACCAAAGGCTAATTAGGAAGCAAGTTGCTATGGTAATTCTTGAGTCATACACATAAAGAGAAAATAATGCTAAACCCACTAGTGCACGGTGACTATTAGCATAGTTAAACAAATTAAAATGCATAATTCATTCAGATTTATTCTGGAATTCAAATGAAGATACAATATGCAAGAGGGAAGTTTTCCCCTCTCTACCATGTTTTCTGCTTCTCTAGTGGGTTTGTCCTTTTCTTTGTCTGTTGAGTGAGTTGCACATAATTTGAGGACTAAATGACAAAATAGATTGGGGGTTGTTCTCCACCCCCCAACCTCCCAACCCTGCAGCCCAGACTAAATATATCAGAACAGGCTTCTTTTGATAGGAGAGTGACTCAGGCAAAGGGTACAAGGACTCGGAACCCCCCTCAGATTTCTAAGTAGTTTATTCATACCCAGCCTGCGTGTTGGTGATGAATGGTTTATTTTCACAGGGATAGGTTGATGGCTTGCATACCATGAGACGATGATCTCAGCCTGTGCCCTCAGGTGGTGATTCATCCCCAGCTAAGGCTGCTGCAGCTGGCTTTCAGCAGCAGCCTCTTTTGGCTGGACTTTGAAATGGCTCTGCAGCAGAGCTGGTGTCTCAGTGGGTGACCACACTCCGTCGTGGGGCACTGTGGGTTGATTGGTTTGCTTTGGCTATGCTGAGCCTCAGCTGTGGATAACAGGACTCTTCTGCCAGACACATCTAACAGAGTCCTTTCACCCTGTTTTTAACTAAATATGACCCAAAGGAAAATCAAGGGGAATTCTTCCCTCTTTAATGGGAATCTTCCTTCTCCTCCTTTGACGCCTCGCTAACTAATCACCTCACGTACAGATCTTAGCTCTCCTAACGAGCCTCCATCTGCACCTCTTTAAGAAGGAGGAGGATATAAGAGAGTGCATCCTCTTGCTACCCTTCTGGACAGTTTGAATGATGAGGCAAAATGCATCTCAGTGAATCACAGGAGACAGGGGTGTGCTGAGTTCAGGTCATATCCAAGTGAACATGAGTTTCTCTGCCCCTCTCAGGCTTCGGTGGATGAATGCCCTTAAATTGACTTTAGCAGCACATAAAGAAGAAAGTGAGCAGAAATGCTTGAGTGAATCTCTTTTAACAGGTCATGTAAGCAAATGGAGTATTCTCTGTGTGGCTTCTTGGGACTTGTAAGCTGGTGGAGTTGCATTCATCTCATTGAAAATTGATTACTAAGAAATGTGTGCCACTTAAAAAAAAAAAAGAAGAAGAAAAGGCCACCCCAAAACAACAGCAGGCTGCCCAAGGCCACATCAAGTCTGATCTTGAATGTCTCCAGGGATGGGTCCTCAACCATATCCCTGGGCAACCTGTTACAGTATTTCACCACTCTCATTGTGCAGAACTGCCTTTTGATGTCCAACCTAAATCTCCCCTGCTCCAGTTTCGAACCATTGCCCCTTGCCCTACTGCTATAAGCCTTTCCAATAGTCCCTCCACAACCTTTCTGTGGGTTGCCTTAGGAGTTCTCCTTGCAGCCTTCTTTTCTCCAGGCTGAACATCCCCAAGTCTTTCAGCCTGTCTTCACAGGAGAGGTGCTACAATCCTCTGATCATCTTTGTGGCCCTTCTATGGACCCACTCCAGCAACTCCATGTCTCTCTTCTGTTGAGGATCTCAGAGCTGGACACAGCACTGCAGGTGAGATCTCCCCAGAGCAGAGCAGGGGGGCAGAATCCCCTCTCTCCATCTGCTGGCCAAGCTGGTTTTGATGCAGCCCAGGCTGCCATTGACCTTCTGGGCTGCAAGTGCCCACTGCTGGCTCATGTCCAGCTTCTCATCTACCAGCACCCACAAGTCATTTTCTGCAGGGCAGCTCTCAATTTCATTATCTCCCAGCCTGGATTCATACAAAGGATTGCCCCAACCTAGGTGTGCTTTGCCTTATTGTACCTCTTGAGATTTCACTCAGCCCACCTCTCCAGCCTGCCCAAGTCTCTCTGGATACCATCTACCCCATCCTTCAATCTTATCAACCTCACCATTCAGCTTGGTTTCATCTGCTGAGGGTGCCTCAATCTTGCTGTCTTATAGCATCGCTGAAGATACTGAACAGCACTGGTCCCAGTACTGTTAGACACTTTCAGTTTGCCCCCCTGCTAGACACTTTCAGTTTGCTGTACCTATCTGCATGTAAGAAAAATGCACTTCTGTCCAGGGATCCAGTCTGAATCCTTACAAATTTGGTTAACCTAAAGCTAGAACACCTTTCAGAGGAGCTCTGACCATGTTCCAGAATCTGTTACATTTGTTTCTTGATGTTTTTTTTTTCCTCTGAAGATAATAAAAAATAATATGGGTTTGGTTTTCAGACAGATGGAAGAAGTAACACAGGGAGGTGCCTTTTAGTTTTTAATTCAGCATTTAACAGACACAAAACATTCCTTTAAACAGGAAAACTAAATTGCTTTCGTGGGATTGCCTTCAAACATGTCCCATTTTGTGTCCTTTTCTGTATTGAGCTGTGTGCTTTCTAATAAGAGTGCTTGCTTAAAATTACAGGGCAAGATGTAGACTATTAACATAAATACAGATCAAATACTAATGTAGAAATCAACAGATTTCTGCATCTTCTGCTGCAGAGTCTGAAATCTCCTCCACTCTCAACTAAGCTAATGAGACTAATCAGAAATGCTGAGCTTCATTAATTTTTGTTATTATTATTATTTTTAGGGTATTTCATCAGCATGACTTTCCCAAATGGCAATTGTTTGGATGTCTTCAAGGATTTCTTTCCCCCACCACCTCATCAGTGGTATATTTTCGTAGTAGTTTTACTGAAAACTGGATTTTGCCAGAGTTGTGTGCCTTGAAAACACAGTTTAGTTCCAGTTTGTTTACATCACCACAGGAAGACAGATAGAAAAATACCCTAAGTATATGCAGTGCAGTACAGCAAAGGAATAGACACAGCAACTTCCAAGGAAAACATCCTTTTTTAATTCAAACCACGTTTCTTGTTCAGACTCCTTTAAGTGCTGTGGCTGGGGAGGAACATTCCTCTTAGTTTTCCCTTGATGGAGAAGGAAGAACTACTTCTGAGAAGGTTTTTTTTTTGCATCATCTCTAGCTCCAACTTCTTTCTGTGTTCCCAGTTAGATATGACCTAGAATAGCATGAAGGAGAAGGGCTCCCAGGGACATCAAAGTGCTCTTATGTAGGAGAAACAGAAAGGCCAGGAACTGACTTTGGATTCTCCAGAGTTTTGCCTCAAACAGAGACTCCTCCAAGAGAATCAGTCCTGAGGATGCCTGTCATAGGTTTCTTTTAGGAAATCTGGGATAACCTGGAACCCCTCAAACCATAACAATGTCCATCAAAGGGCTGAGACCACTCTGAGGGCTCCCTTGCTTGTCTGGCATTTCTACATGCCTGAGTTGCACATCGGCATTGTGGCAGAGTCCCTTCAAGGCATACATGAGAAACTTGAATTATAAATGGGATGAGATGCACAGGAAAGATGCTTCTGGTTGATTCTAGTGACTAAGCACCATCATGTAGCCTTGAGCCTACTATTTTTGTTGCTTTTATTGCAGTATGGTGTGCATACACAGAAATATGGTGGCCTCTTCTCTCACTCAACCAGTGGTAGGAGAAGATGAAATGGCATAGAACCATCCTATAATCACAGTTGGCATAGAACCATCCTATAATCACAGTTCTCTTAGGTACACCTTAAGAATAATATTTAAGCATGCAAGAGCAAGGACAAGAGGAAATGGCCTGAAATGGTGCCAGGGGAGGTTTAGATTGGATATTAGGAAAAATTTCTTTACTGGAAATGTACTGGAACAGGCTGCCCAGGTAGGTGCTGGAGTACTCATCCCTGAAGGTGTTCAAGAAATGTGTGGGCATGGCACCTGGGGATGTGGCTTAATGGCCAGGGTGCTGTTAGGTTGATGGTTGGACTCAATGATCTTGGAGGTCTTTTCCAGCCTTAATGATTCTATGATACTGAACTTTGGCTCACAATTTATTGCATGCTTCCCTCCCCCCTATTCAAGGTTTTGCTGTTTGCATGCAGCCTGGCAGTGCCTGCTGATGAAGAGGGTTGTTTGTGTCAGGAGGAGACACATGATTTTCCAAAGTTTCAGAGTGGACAGCTGTTCAGTTATTTGCCAAATAAGACTCTAGAGAGACTCTAGACTCTGGATTGAATCAGGTTCTTCTTTGTTGTCATCAGCCAGCTGGCAAAAGGGCCGTGGGTTGTATGCCATCCCCACATCTGTATAGTGTGTCATCTCTGCATCCTTCAATGTAGAACCTGCAGATGAAGAGTTAATAGAGTTTTTTTTTTTCTGCTTATGATAACACAGTACCTCAATCAGATAAATAATCCTTGCTGCACACTCATTTTGTAAAGCTTTTTGACTTAGCAGCTTCTTGCTGGTGCTTGTGTTTTCCCTGGCAGCCTGTTTTAAGGCTTGGATTTGAATTTGGAAGCATAAAACACCATCCTTTTCCCAGGCAGGTTATGTCTGAGGGCACAAATCATGCAAACATTTATGCAGCAGGCTCTTCATAGATTCATAGAATGGTTTGGGTTGGAAAACACCTTAAAGATCATCTCATTCCAAGCCCCCTGCCATGGGCAGGGACACCTTCCACTAGAGCAGGTTGCTCAAGGCCTTATCCAGCCTGGCCTTGAACACCTCCAGGCAGGGGACATCCACAACCTCCCTGGGCAACTTGTGCCAGTGTCTCACCACCCTCTCTGGAAAGAATTTCTTCCTAGTCTCCAGTCTAAATCTGCCCTCCTCAAGCTTCAATCTATTTTCCCTCATCCTATCACTACAAGCTCCTGTAAAAGGTCCCTGCCCAGATGTCTTGCAGGCCCCTTCAGGTACTGGAAGGCTGCTCTAAGGTCTCCCCAGAGTTGTCTTTTTCTCAGGCTGAACAGCCCCAACTCTCGCAGACTTCCTCCATAAGGAAAGTGCTGCAGCCCTCTGATCATCTTTGTGACCACCCTCTGCAGTTCCATGTCCTCCTTATGCTTGAGGCAAACTCAGAGATAAGAGTTTGTGTGGTCAAAGTCTGTGACACACAAACCACACCAAAAAAAAACCCCAGATAGTTTTTATGGAAGGGAAGCACGAATGCAAACAGAAGAGAAGACAGAAGGAAATCTGTCTTCTGGAAGAAAGCTATTTCCCAGGGAGACTGTGATATTGAATAAAAGAATCCTAAATCTCTTCAGGAGAACATCTGAAAGATGTAGTGGGTGGTGTTAGCAGCTCTAAGATAATGTCTGTGTTCACAATTGTGTTTAGCAGCAGGCAGTGATAATATTTCTCTCATCGTGGATCAAGTCACGGAGGTTTATGTCCACTGAAGTCAGTGTAATGTGCTGCATGATTTGCTCTGGTGGATACTCAGAGTCCTCTCATAAGCCTGGACATTTTTTTCCATGCCAGAATTGAGGACTAAAAGAGATCTTTATTACAATTTTACCTCTTAGTTAAAAAGTTTAACTGTGCGTATCCGAGGCGCTTGCTATTCTGAATCTTCCTGTTTCTGGAGTGCATTGGAGATAATAATGAACTGTGCTCCAGAGCCCTTTTGTGCTTCTGTGCTTCCTTAAAGCATTTCAAAACTGTATGCTGAATTGTCTGGTAGCATCTGCTTCAGGATGATCTCTTTGGAAAGGCCATCACTAGGCTCTGGGTTCTCCTAGCACATGGAGGTTTGCCTACTGATCTTCCCTGGAAATTATTTTCCCCACTTGTTTTGCTGAGTGATTATCTCAAACACACTCTCCTCCTCTGCCCAGGCCATCTTAATAAAACTATTCATCATTAGCTGGCTATCAAAGCCAGAAGAAAAATAATAAAAGATAAGTGGCAATAAATGCTGCAGCCTATTTCCATGGAAGGAATTATGATGCGAGCATGGAGCTTGTCTCAGCATCTCCAAAGAAGGAGGATCCATCTCCAGCTGAACAATCATCTTTGTCTGCCACCATGGGCTCAGGGTCCTCTGGAGCCCATCACATCTGAGAAAAAAAGTGGCTGTCTTGATTTGAAAGACTTTTTTCTGCCTTCCTACAAGCTTTTATAGTCAAAGGTATAATTAGGTGGTGCCCAAATGCAGAAGGTACATCTGGCCCAATAACTGGAGGGCACCAAGTTACAAACCTCATCTCTCATCTCTCTGGGCTGGCTGTGTGGAGCCACCATTTCTGTAGAAAGCTGTCCTGTCCTCCAAAGACCCAGTCCTTGTTTGACTTTACAAAGCTTCACACAATTTCAGCTTTCCTGGCAACAAGCTAAAACTAGTATCATACATCCCCTTAGTGCTAGAGTACGAGGAAATACCATATCACAGAATGCTTTGGGTTGGAAGGAACCTTAAAGATCATTTATTTCCAGCCCCCCCCTGCCATGAGCAGGGACACCTCCCACTAAACTAGGTTGCTTGAAGCTTCATCCAGCCTGGTCCTCAACACTTCAGGGATGAGGCATCCATCTCTTCTCTGGCCAGTCTATTGCAGTGTCTCAGCACCCTCATAGTAAACTTTTAGTTAAAAAGTTTTTCCTAATCTCCAATCTAAATCTACCCTGCCCTATTTTAAAACCACTTTTTCCTAATCTCCAATCTAAATCTACCCTGCCCTATTTTAAAACCACATCCCCTTGTCCTGTGACCACAGGCCTTTATAAATAGTCCATCTCCAGCTTTCCTGTAGTCCCCTTCAGGTACTGGAAGTTGCTATAAGGTCTCCCTGGAGTCTTCACTTCTCCAGGCTGAACAACCCAAACTTCTTCAGCCTGTCCTCATAGGAGAGGTGCTCCAGTCCTTTGATGATCTTCATGGCCCTCCTCTGACCCTCTACAACAGATCCATGTCCTTCTTGTGCTGGGAACTCCATAGCTGGACACAGTACTCCAGGTGGGGTCTCAAGAGGACAGAGCAGAGGGGTAGAATCTTCTCCCTTGACCTTTTGGCCACTCATGCTTTGATGCACCCCAGCACAATCTGGCTTTTCGGGCTTCCAGTGCACATTGCCGATTCATGTCAAGCAGCTCATCAACCAGTACCCCCAAATCCTTCTCTGCAGGACTGATTTACAAGAAGGGTGGANAGCAGGGACACCTCCCACTAAACTAGGTTGCTTGAAGCTTCATCCAGCCTGGTCCTCAACACTTCAGGGATGAGGCATCCATCTCTTCTCTGGCCAGTCTATTGCAGTGTCTCAGCACCCTCATAGTAAACTTTTAGTTAAAAAGTTTTTCCTAATCTCCAATCTAAATCTACCCTGCCCTATTTTAAAACCACTTTTTCCTAATCTCCAATCTAAATCTACCCTGCCCTATTTTAAAACCACATCCCCTTGTCCTGTGACCACAGGCCTTTATAAATAGTCCATCTCCAGCTTTCCTGTAGTCCCCTTCAGGTACTGGAAGTTGCTATAAGGTCTCCCTGGAGTCTTCACTTCTCCAGGCTGAACAACCCAAACTTCTTCAGCCTGTCCTCATAGGAGAGGTGCTCCAGTCCTTTGATGATCTTCATGGCCCTCCTCTGACCCTCTACAACAGATCCATGTCCTTCTTGTGCTGGGAACTCCATAGCTGGACACAGTACTCCAGGTGGGGTCTCAAGAGGACAGAGCAGAGGGGTAGAATCTTCTCCCTTGACCTTTTGGCCACTCATGCTTTGATGCACCCCAGCACAATCTGGCTTTTCGGGCTTCCAGTGCACATTGCCGATTCATGTCAAGCAGCTCATCAACCAGTACCCCCAAATCCTTCTCTGCAGGACTGATTTACAAGAAGGGTGGAGAGAGACTGTTTCCAGAGGCCTGTAGTGATAGGGTGAAGGGCAATGGCTTCAAACTAGAGAAAAGCACATTTAGCTTGGATGTTAGGAACAAGTTCTGCACCATGAGGTTAGTAGAACAATGGACTAGGTTGTCCAGAGAGAAGGTTGGGGCCCCATTGCTGGAGATGTTCAAGGTGAGGCTTGACAGGGCTCTGGGAAACCTGATCTAATTGAGGATACCCCTGTTTGCTGCAGAGGGGGTTGGACTAGATGACCTTTGGAGGTCCCTTCCAACCCAGACCGTTCTATGGTTCTCTGATTTTAATCCACTCATCATCCAGCCTTTGTTTTCACTTGAGATTGCCCCAGCCCAGCTGCAGGACCTTGCACTTTGCCCTGTGGAACTTTGTGAGGTTGCCATGAGTCCATGAGGTTGGCAAAATCAGCCCTCAAAATGCTGTGGCTTCTGCTGTTGGATCAGGTGGCTCTCAGCTCCCCTGCTGCAGACTAATCATGTGCTTTTGCAGATCAGAGACTCCAACATTTAACCGCTACATGGATAATTAATTTGCTGCTGCCAAACTCTCAACAGACTTTCACCTGGGCTGCTGACCCCGCCAGGCATAAACCCTCCCTCTGCTTCCATCTGCTGTGGGGCAATTTACCTTTTGTTCATCCCATGCCTGCAGTGATCTGTTGGAGAATATGGTGTCATGCCCTTTGGAGAACACAGGAAGGCACACAACTGGTTATGCCCTTCAAAGACTTACATATGCATTATGTTGCTCTAAGTGTGAAATCACTATTAATACTCAATTAGTCAAATGAGGAGCCCATCTCTTCAGTCAGGTCAGTAGAATATGTGCAAAGTAAAGAGATGATGAGAAGAGTCAGTGCTTGAGTTCATTCTGGCATTGTCAATAACTGCCAAGATGTGTTAGCCTGTAACTCCCTGATGTTCAATAAATCATGGTAGGGAGACAAGTTTTTCATGTTATAGGGAAAGTGGCAGGAGAAAGTGTCAGCTATCTATTTTCAAAAGGTCCAAAGTCTCTAATACTTTTAAGGGAAAGAGTTTTTCTTTTGTAACCTCTTTAAGTCAATGCAGTAGCACTCTGCTGTCACTTTAGAGGGAAGCTTTCCAAAGGAGATTTCAGATTAACTCATTTCCGATCAGACCAGAAGAAGTAAGAACCCCATGGAGACAGAGGTAGCCAGGTGTTTAATTTGTCACTTCAGACATATCACAGGTGGCTCCTGTGGGTGCTCAACCAGTGGGTGCTGGGCAGGGTTGCCTGTGTGACACAACACTACTGCTAATTACTCCTTAAGCTTGACATAAATTGAGGCACTGGTCAAATCACTGATTGAAAGTGACCTGGCAATTTGCTCTAAAGAGTTTTTATATTTAAAGAAAGGAGGAAGAAGATTAAAATTGTCGGCAATATTTTTCCTTCCCTTTCCCCTTAAATCCATTGCAAAAGTATTGATCTGTTGCAATGCAGAAAGTTCAGTGAGGTCACCTGCTCTGGGAACCAGTACCTGATACCTCCAGAATCACTGCTAGTTGCAGGTACCTATAGAGGGATTCTACAGGATATTTATCCCCCACACACAAAAAAAAAAAATGCCTCAAAGGCAGAGGGTGGAAGACTCACTTCTGATGTATTGCAGGAAACAGTTCTATAGTTCTCTGATTCTGTGTTTCCCAAATCTTAGCATTATACAGCATCTAATGGAGAAGGGCAATGAAGCTGATGAGGGATCTGGAGAGCAAGTCTTACAAGGAATGGCTGAGGGAACTGGGCTTGTTTAGCCTGGAGAAGAGGAGGCTGAGGGGAAACCTTCTGACTCTCTACAATTACCTGAAAGGAGGTTGGAGTGAGGTGGGGGTCAGTCTCTTCTCCCTAGTTTTGAGTGACAGAGTGAGAGGAAGTGGCCTCACATTCCAGCAGGGGAGGCTTAGGTTGGATTTTAGGAAAAATCTCTTTCCTGCAAGAGCTGTCAGACATTGCAACAGGCTGCCCAGGGAGGTGGCGAAGTCACCACCTCTGGAGGTGTTCAAAAACCATGTAGGCATGGCACTCTGGGCATGGGGGACATGTGCATTCAACAGTTGGACTTGATGATCTTGGAGGCCTTTTCCAGCCTTAGTGATTCTATGAAATGTAATGTGAACAGCTGAAGTGTGTAGCCCGTGTACATACCTGCCCTGGAAGGGAGTTTAAGGAAAGCTTCAGGAGTTGGCAGGGAATGGATCACACCCAGCTCTACAGTAAAGGGCAGTGCGGCTAGAGAGAGGGGAGATCTGCCCTTCATATGCCATGACTGTGGGCAAGGTGCATGCACCAAACAGCTGCCCTCTCTGCTGTCTCAGAGCTGAACACAACACTGCAGGTGAGGTCTTCCCAGAGTAGAGGGGCTCCCCTCTCTCCATCTGCTGGCCATGCTGTTTTTGATGCAACCCAGGCTGCCCCTGGCCTTCTGGGCTGCAAGTGCACATTGCTGGCTCATGTCCAGCTTCTCATCCACCAGCACTATCAAGTCCTTTTCTGCAGGGCTGCTCTCAAGCTTATCTCCCAGCCTGGATTGATATTAAGGGTTGTCTCAACCTAGTTGCAGGACCTTGCACTTTGCCTTATTGAACCTCATGAGATTCTCCTCAGCTCACCTCTCCAGCCTGGCCAGGTCCCTATGGCACCCATCCCATCCTTCATTCTCATCAACCTCACCACTCACCTTGGTATCATCAGCAGACTTGCTGAGGGTGCCTCAATCTGAAAATACTGATCAGCACTGATCCTAAAACAGACCCTTGAGTGACACCACTTGTCACCCATCTCCATCTGGACATTGAGCCATTGACCATTACCCTTTGTGTGTGATCATCCTACCAATTCCTTATCCACTGGTAGGACAAAAGCTTTGTGACAGAGCATACAGCACTGGGCACTGCTTCTAAGCTGGTCATCTGCCATGTGTGTCCTTTGCTGCTCTCTGTTAAACTTCTCCATCCATACAGGCACAGACACACAAGCACACAGAGTTATTTTAAATAGATACATTTTTCCAGCAGGGGAAAAATGTCCCTATCCCTGTGTGTGTGCTCTGCACTGATCCTGGAAGGAATTCTGAGCATAAAAGACACATAAACGTCCAGTCTTTTATTCTTTCATTAGTTTGAAATACGAGGCCGCTTGGCTGCAACACCATTCGTTTGTGAGTTTAATGGTCCTGCTTTTGCTGCAAGACATTGATTAGCCTAAGAAACCTTTTCTTTAGAGGACTACAAAGAATCTGCCATGAACCTATAAAATCCTTGCTAATAGATCTGTTTAAAAGGCCATTTCAATGTATCTTGATTTTTATGGCTTCGGTTTTGAGTGCGGCTGGTTTGAAGAGGAAAACTTCCTACGCTTTGCACTGGGCTCTGTCAGAGATGTCACAAAGATGTACGACCAGCCCTGCCCAAAAGCAGCTTTAAACCAAGATATGACTGTACTGAAAAATAGGCAGCCCCTTCCCCTTCTTCTTCCCCTTCTTCTTCCCCTTCTTCTCTTCTTCCCCTTCTTCTCTTCTTCCCCTTCTTCCCCTCTTTCTCTGCTGTCACACAAGGGGATGTAAAACTGCAGTCAGCTGTTTGTGCCCAAGTAATAAGGGTGACCTTTTGCTGCGTAAGTGGCAAATTAGAAGAAATCCCTTCAGCCTGTGATGTTGTTGCGTCCTAAAGTTCCCTTTGAATGATACCAAACAGGGAGCAGTGGCTGACAACCTACCAGGCTGTGCTGCCATTCAGCAAGAGCTGGACAGACTGGACAGCTGAGCAAAGATGAACCAAATGAGGTTCAGCAAGGGTAGGTGTAGAGTCCTGCACCTGGAGAGGAACAACACCATGCACCAGTACAGGTTAGGGGTTGACCTGCTGAAGAGTAGCTCTGCAGAGAAGGACCTTGGAGTCCTGGTGGATAATAAATTATGCTTGGGACAGCAATGTGCCCTGGTGGCCAAGGCCAAGGGTATCTTGGACTACATTAAGAGTGTCCAGAAGGTTGAGAAAGGTTCTTCTCCTCCTCTACTTAGTATAGACCTAGTATAGACCACATCTGAAATATTGTGTCCAGTTCTGGGCTGCCAAGTTCAAGAGGGACAGGGAAAGATTGGAGAGAGTTCGGTGGAGAGCTATGAGGGTGATGAAGGGACTGGAGCATCTCTGTAATGGGGAAAGGTTCACAGACCCAGGTTGTGAGCCAGCCATAGAAGGCTGAGAGGGGACCTTCTCAATGTCTACAAATATCTGCAGGGTGGCTGTCAGGAGGATGAAACCAGGCTCTTTTCAGTGACACTCAGTGATAGGACAAGGGGCAATGAATGTAAGTTCAATCACAGGAAATTCCATCTCGACAGGAGAAAAACTTCCTTGCTGGAGCCCTGGAGCAGGCTATCCAAAGAGGTTGTAGAGTCTCCTTCTCTGAAGACTCTCAAAACCCACCTGGATGCATTTCTGTGTGACCTGCCCTAAGTGCTCCTGCTTCATAGAGGGTTTAGACTTGGTGATCTCTGGAGGTATCTTCCAATCCATAGCATTCTGTGAATAAATGTAAAAGCATTTATTCTTTGTAAAACATCTTTGCTGAGTAGTTTTTTGTCCTTTTGGCTGCATTTCAGTCAAAATTGTAAGCTTGTAATCAGTGCTGATTTCAGTAGAGCTGTGCAAGCAGTGGAAACTAAGCTTAGACAGATATCTGAGCAACCACCAGGTGGTTTGAGGGTTTGGGGATCTGGGTCCTTTTAAGATATTGCCCCTGATTACCTGCATGCCACCTTGTCAAAGGCTTGCAAGCATCAGACATGATGCTCAAATTGTTGTCTGGGAAAGCTAGCAATAGAGCTAATAGAATCATTCATTGCAAGCAAACAATGTAATAACAGCTCCATCTTCTCTTGTGATGACATATAATAAGCTATGCATTATGAGCAATCATCTCTTTGTGTGCATTTAGGCTGTGAGGCAAATCACTTTCACAAACACTGGCCAGCAACCTCCTTTTTTTCTGCTTGCTGCTGCAGGTATATTTGCCTCTCCTTTACAAGATCTGAGTTTGCTGAGCTGGTTGGTTGAGGTGAGCAGCAGTGGTTTGGACTTTAAATGCCAAAGATGCCAAGGTAGAGTTCCTTCAGCTTTCCACAAGCATGGTGTGGGTGTTCTGCCAGGTACAAATAAAAATGGTTCACACAAATTATGCAGCCAAACTCCAGAGTAGTGTCCACAGCAAGTGCCTGCTCTAAACTGAATGTATTCTTTTAATTTACCTTTTTCACCTGCATGACAGCCTGCAGCAGGTACAGGGACACCACAAAGCATGAGGAAAGCAATAGCCTGCTGTCAGAAAAGAGCACTTGAGTGCTGCCAACTGGGATTCTCTGTGAACAAATGTTCCTTGCAGGAGACAGAAGGTCTTGCCCTTTCCCCCCAGCCCCTGCATTCCCCTGAACACAGAGGGCAAAGCCCAGCACCAGAAGTGTTACTGCCTTCTGCCATTGGCAACCTTCCCTTCTCTTCCCCTCACTCATCTTAGAATCGTAGAATTGTTTAGGACAGGAAAAAAAAAAAAGATGAAGTCCAGTCATTAAACCAGCACTGCCAGGTCACCACCAAGCCACGGCCCTAAATGCCACATTTCTGCATGTTTAAATACCTCCAGGGATGGTGAATCAAGCACCTCCCTGGGCAGCATGTGTCAGCCCTTGGCAACCTTTCTGGTCAAAACGCTTTTTGAAATGCCCAACCTCAAACCTCCTCTGGTGAAACTTGAGGTCCTTTTTTCTTTTGTCTTATTGCTCATTACTTAGACCAATCCCAACCTCACTCCTGCCTCCTTTCAGGGAGCTGTAGAGACCGAAAAGGTCTCCTCTCTGCTTCCTTTTCTCAGGCTAAACAACCCCAGTTCCCTCAGCTGCTCCTCACCAGCCCAAAAAGGTGTCCTCTCTGCTTCCTTTTCTCAGGCTAAACAACCCCAGTTCCCTCAGCTGCTCCTCACCAGCCCAAAAAGGTGTCCTCTCTGCTTCCTTTTCTCAGGCTAAACAACCCCAGTTCCCTCAGCTGCTCCTCACCAGCCCAAAAAGGTGTCCTCTCTGCTTCCTTTTCTCAGGCTAAACAACCCCAGTTCCCTCAGCTGCTCCTCACCAGCCCAAAAAGGTGTCCTCTCTGCTTCCTTTTCTCAGGCTAAACAACCCCAGTTCCCTCAGCTGCTCCTCACCAGCCCAAAAAGGTGTCCTCTCTGCTTCCTTTTCTCAGGCTAAACAACCCCAGTTCCCTCAGCTGCTCCTTACCAGCCCAAAAGGTCTCCTCTCTGCTTCCTTTTCTCAGGCTAAACAACCCCAGTTGCCTCAGCTGCTCCTCACCAGCCCTGTTCTCTAGACCCTTCATCAGCTTCATTGCCCTTCTCTGGACACTCCAGCACCTCAGTGTCCTTTTAGTAGTTATGGAACTCATAACCCCTCACTACACACTGCTAACACTCACAATGAGTGCAGTGTTTGTTTGCTTGACGTGGAGCACAACAAAATATCATTTCAAATGGGCATACTTTCATTGCCTGTTAAAAAAAAGGCTGATGCCTTTTTACCTGTGAACAGGAACACTAGAAAGAAATCCAAGTCAGTCCTCAAATCACTTAAACACCCCCCTTATCACAAAATCACAGGATGGTAGGGGTTGTAAGGGACATCTAGAGATCATCTAGTCCAACCCAAATGACTTTTATTTCAATCCTTTAAAGCTTAATCTTGTAAAACTGGTTTGGAGATTCATGTCTTCCTAACTCTCTTTCATCCTTTCCCTAACCATGCCTCTGATATCATTGTGGCCTATTCATGCCCTGCTTTAATCAGCTCTGCATCTTCAAACTGCAACAAAGCTTCTAGCCTGTCCCAGCCTCAGGAAGCCAAACCACTCTGCTGATGCAGAAGGAGCATGAAACATTCCATTAAAAGAGATAATTTGCCCAAGCTGTTCCAAAGTTAGATAGCAGATTGGATCACAAAAAATTACTACCCTCACCACCCCTAGCTGTCAGGTGAGGTCACTCCTGTATTGTGGCTTCTTAATAAACTTTTTATTGCCTGCATAAGATCAAAAGATCTGCAACATTTTTCCCTGAGCCATTTAGTGGCACGAAGTCTTCTCTGGCTAAGTGGATTTGTTGTATTAAATCTTCTGCTTTTTCAGGATTTTGGGGTGTTTCTAGAAAGCTGATTTTTGGATTGAGGGGAATGTCAAATCTACTGCTGACCACCCAAAAAGAGCACGAGCAACACCAGCCTGGACCTTAATATTATGAGACACCTCCTGTGGTGCTAAATCTTCTAGTGAAGCAAATCAATTGCACTGTCATACAGAGACAACACAGGTGATCATTTCTACCATTCATCTTATAATGCCTACAGGGAGGTAATAAGAAAATCTTTGAACCGTCCCTTCCAATGGCTGGTAGGGCAGGAAGGAATTCCAGACCTAGTCAAAGCATTCTGTTGCTGATGAAGCCTAAATAATAAAGGCAGATTTGTTCACTTGGTTCACTGCCAGCCAAACCCTCTTCTCATCACACCTTACCAAGCACCTCGCAGAGAGACTCTTCATAATGATGTCCAGAGGCAGGACAAGGGGAATGAGTTGAAGCTGAAGGACAGTAGGTTTAGACTGCATCTTAGAATCATAGAATAGTAAGGTTGGAAGGGACCTCAAGGATCATCTAGTTCCAACCCCCTGCCATAGGCAGGGACCCCCCCCACTAGCACAGGTTACTCAAGGCCTCATCCAACCTGGCCTTGAACATCTCCAGAGAGGGAGCAGCCACAACCTCCCTGGGCAACCTGTTTCAGTGTCTCACCACCCTCACTGTAAAGAACTTCCTTCTAACATTTAGTCTAAATCTCCCCTCTGCCAGTTTAAACCCATTGAACCCATTCTTCCCATCTTAGGAAGAAGTTCTTCAGTATGAGGCTGGTGAGACTCTGGAATAGGTTGCACAGAGTGGCTGTGGATGCCTTCTCCCTGGAGGTGTTCAAGGGCAGGCTGGATGAGGCATTGAGCAGCCAAGTCTAGTTGAGAGGTGTCCCTGCCCATTGTAGGGATGTTGGAGTAGATGATCTCTGATGCCCCTTCCAACCTAAGCCCTTCTATGATTCTGCTGTCAGTCCTCATGTACTTCTGTTTTCTCCTCACCCAGTAAGTAGAGAACTCCCACAGTAGAAGAAAGCTCCAAAAAAAAAACAATCTTGAGGAAACAGGAGTGAGAGCTTCTTACTAAAAGCAAATATTTCCAACCACTGAGTTGTTTTTGTAGAGCAGAAAAGACCAGATGAGCAACTTACCTTCTTTTGCAGGGCTTTTATTTGTCTTAAATGTGCAGGTAATTTGTCAGGTATGGTTCAGTTGGCAGTGAGAAGGAAGTGGGATACTTTTTATATTACTTGTAATAATTTTTGTGAGTCTGCACCTATCGTTGTGATCTATTGTTCTACCTCAAGCCTGTTCAAATCTCTCTGCAACCAATCTAATTTCCAAAGAACAAGATATTCAGGAACAAGTGGCAGCCAGTTTGCAATCTGTTTATCTGCTGTTTCATTGCAAAGATGTGCTCAGTTACCTTGCCCTTAAAATCCAATAGACTATCCCTGAATTATGTCAGTGTTACAAATTCAACTGAGGCAGTGTGCTCTGCATGATCAGGTGCTGAGGTGGATGGGAACTGGTTGAAGGAAAGAAGTCAGAGAGCTGTGGTCAGTAGAACATAGTCTAGTTGGAGACCTGTATCTAGTGGAGGCCCTCAGGGGTCAGTACTGGGACCACTTCTGTTCTACATATTCATCAGTGGTCTGGATGAGGGTACAGAGAGCACTGTCAGCAAGTTTGGTGATGACACCAAGCTGGGTGGAGTGGCTGCCACACCAGAGGGTTGTGCTGCCATTCAGGGAGACCAGCACAGGTTGCAGAGTTGGGAGGGCGAAATTGAGTGAAGTTAAACAAGGGCAAGTGTAGAATCTTGGCCCTTGGTTTCTTGCCCTTGGAATCTTTCCCAAGTTTCTTGGGAAAGAACAACCCCAGGTATCAGCATAGGTTGGAGATTGACCTGCTGGAGAGCAGTGAAGGGGAATAGGATCTGGGGGTCCTAGTAGGTGGGAGGTTGACCATGAGACAGTAGTGTGCTCATGTGGCCAGGAGGGCCAGTGCCATTCCGGGGTGCATTAGAAGGTCGAGAGAGGTTCTCTTGCCCTTCTACTCTGCCCTGGTGAGGCCACATCTGGAATATTGTGCGCCGTTCTGGATCACTCAGTTCAAGAAGGACCTCAGGGAAGTGATTGAGAAAGTCCAGCACAGAGCCACAAAGCTGATTAGGGAATGGAACATCTCTCTTACAAGGAGAGCCTGAGGCAGCTGGGGCTCTTTAGTTTGGAAAAGAGAAGACTGAGAGATGACCTCATTCATGTTTGTAAATATGTAAAGGGTGACTCACCAAGAGGCTGGAGCCAGGCTCTGCTTGGTGGTGCCCAATGACAGGGCAAGGGGCAGTGGGTGGAAGCTGAGGCACAGGAAGTTCCATGCAAACATGAGGAGGAATTTTTTCCCTGTGAGGGTAACAGAACAGTGGAACAGGCTGCCCTGGGGGGTTGTGGAGCCTCCCTTTCTGGAGGTATTCAAGACCTGCCTGAATATGTTCTTGTGTGATGTGGCCTGGGTGATCCTGCTTTGTAGGGGGGCTGGACTAGATGATCTTTTGAGGTTTTTTCCAGTCCCTGTGATTCTGTGATTTATTTCTCCCAGCTGACCTCAGCCTGGGAAATGGTGTTTTTGCCATTTCCAAAAAGGAGCAGTGGGGAATCTTTTGGCATAGCTGTCTCTACCTTTGTTTTCCTGGTCACTGCCAGGGTAAGGGATGTAATCAGGACAGGTTGCGCTGCAGTGATTACCCCTCAATTCACCAGGAGAGCTCAGCTCTTGAGCACAAAATTGCACCAGAGCCTGAGCCATCTTTTTGTCAAGCCACAGATTAAGGGAGAACAAAATAAAAATGTGTTGTGGACCAGCAGGAGAGGTATTTGGGGCTGCTGAAAACCAAAAACTGGCCAGTTTTGTTCTGCAGTTCTGGGGCTGGAAGTAGGCATTAATTGTACTTAGAAGGGATCAAAAAGGATTTTCTCCAAGGTATGAAAAATTTCTTCATGTCTGTGGTCTCCAACTTCTGCTAATAAGGATGTGTCTGGTGGTAGCTTAATTTTCATCTCTGTTTGTTGTGTCAGGTCAGCCAGCATGGTGTCCTGCTGCTGAAAAGGTGTCATACTTCTTGGGAACTTTCTTTGCTGCCTCCTCCACTTCAGTCACCTTTCACCTCTCTCCACCAAGTGGAAAACTTTCATTAAATCTCTGTCAGTAATTAGCGATGTCGGAGATGCAGTAGCTAATGATGGATGAGCTCTGCCTCCTAATGCACAGGGGGGAATGGTGGCAGCAGGAGGAGCAGGGCTGCTGTTACAAACTTTCTGTTCAGCAGAGATCTGCTCATTGGTGTCTTGGGGGATCCATTTTCTTATCTGACACCCACCTAACCTTTAAAGCTCATCAGTAACCTGGGAAGAAGTTCCTTGTGAGCATTTCACTTACCTATTCTTTGCTTCACCATGGCTTGCAATATCTTGACTTTGAAATTCTTGTTTTTTCAGAGAGATCTCACAGAACGATGCCTTGGAGGTCATAGAAGCAAATGTGTTTTCCAGCCTTCCCAAACTGCATGAAATGTAAGTAATGAGCAATCTAAATTCAAAAGAGACAATTCTAGATTCATTATAGGCAAGTATCAAAGGTTTGGCAGTTTGGTTCAGGTAAGCTCTGAAGAAATCATAGCAATAAAGGAACATTTGAAATCTCTCCTCTGTCTTTTCCATCTTCTTATCTAACTGTCCCTTTTCTTTCCCTGCTCAGCCTGAAACTCATCCTCAAACAACTGCTGATAACAAAAGGTGGTGGGGTCTATGGT
Source organism: Ramphastos sulfuratus (assembly GCA_013399055.1). Classification (NCBI taxonomy): domain Eukaryota; kingdom Metazoa; phylum Chordata; class Aves; order Piciformes; family Ramphastidae; genus Ramphastos; species Ramphastos sulfuratus. The sequence goes on along the minus strand of WBNM01026070.1, from coordinate 25,203 downwards.
AAGCCTTTGAAATTGTGCAGATCTTCTGCTGTCAAAAAGAAAGCCTCAGTGTATAGCACCACTACAGCATGGGGCAACCACAGGTATTTTAAGGCCAATATATTGACTGAGTTCCTCTGCTGTTTCGTTTTCTCTTTGCAGAAGAATTGAGAAGGCCAACAACCTCGTGCACATTGATCAAGATGCCTTCCAACATCTTCCAAGCCTCAGATATTTGTAAGATCTTTTGCTTTTTTTTTCAAGTACTGTAGTTGTTTTGCATGACTCAGATGTGTTTCTGTCCAACCTGTGCTGAGCGCTTTTGGTAATAAGGCAGGATAATGCTCTCTCTTCCCCTGCTAGTTCCACATTATCAATCCACATTTTCATCCCCAGATCTGCTCACAATCCTCAGGAAAGCTGAAGATAATACTCTATGGAGCAGTCACACACATAAGATCCTTGAGACTTTCTAAGCAACAGTTTGAAACTGAATGGTGACAAAAGAAGCTGGGCGCTTTTTTTTTCTTCTTTTCTTTTTTCTGTCTTCTTTTTTCTGCCTTCTTTTTTTTCTTTTTTTCTCTCTTCTTTAGCAATGGCAGTGCTATGGCAATGGTTTTCATTAATACTTGATGTAAGATGACTACAATCAGAATACAGACATCATGGTGCATGGTTTAGCTTTATTTCATCAGCCAGCCTCATCATACATATGGTAGCAATGCTATAGACAGTGAGATTGAGGCACCCTCAGCAAGTTTGCAGATGATACCAAGCTGAGTGGTGAGGTTGATAAGACTGAAGGGTGGGATGGGTGCAATCCAGAGACACCTGAGCAGGCTGGAGTGGTGAGCTGAGGGAAACCTTATGAGGTTCAACAAGGCAAAGTGCAAGGTCCTGCACCTAGGTTGGGGCAACCCTTGATATCAATCCAGGCTGGAGGAAGATGAGATTGAGAGCAGCCCTGCAGAGAAGGACTTGAGGGTGCTGGTGGATGAGAAGCTGGACATGAGCCAGCAACAGGAACTTGCAGCCCAGAAAGCCAGTGTCAGCCTGGGCTGCATTGAAAGCAGCAAGGCCAGCAGATGGAGAGAGGGGATTCTGCCACTCTGCTCTGCTCTGGGGAAACCTCAGCTGCAGTGCTGTGTCCAGCTCTGAGACCTCCAAGAGAGACATGGGCTTGAAGGTGGTGTTCTAGTGGAGGGCCACAAAGGTGATCTAAGGATTGGAGCATCTCTGCTATGAAGACAGACTGAAAGACTCAGGGCTGTTCAGCCCAGGGAATAGAAGGCTCTGGGAAGATCTTAGAGCTACATTTCAATATCCAAAAGGGACCTACAGGAAAGCTGGGGAGGGACTGTTTAGAAGGGCTTGTGTGTAACTAGCACTACACAAACCTCACTAAACTGGAATCTGTTTAGAGCTGCAGTAGGATTGTCTTCTGCACAGTACTTTACAAAGAGGTGCTTTATCATATTCACCAGGAACCTTGATAAACTTCAGCTTTTTAATATCCACAACTGAAACACAGATTTTTCTCTTGGCAGTAGGGCTATAAAGCTTTAAATTTGCATTGCCATGAGGAGTAATCATGTGCCTTTGTCCTTTGGTTTCAAGCCCAAGTCATTCAGCAGCGACTGCTCTCTTTGAGTAGTTCTGGCTACCTGTGAATGAAAACACAGCATTTGTTTACCCCATGTAGAATCCCCAGTAGAAGCTGCTGTGGATGGTACAGTTGTCAGGGGTACCAATGATTAAGAAGAATGAGACCACCTTTATCTCATACAAAACTGAAGAGCAAGAGGAAGGAATGTGAGTATAGTAATTAACACACTCATTTCAGTGATGCTTTTTAAATATGGGACACATGAAATACAACTTGCAAGGAAAAGGTTAATCCCCCCACTCTAGATATGTGAAATAGTGGAAGTGTTTGTCATGACTTAAGTAGATGATGTCTTTTTTGAACATTTCACAGAATCACAGAATGTTAGGGCTTGGAAGGGACCTCAAAAGTTCATCCAGTCCAACCCCCTGCCAGAGCAGGATCACCTAGGGCAGATCACACAGGAACACACCCAGAGGGGTTTTGAACGTCTCCAGAGAAGGAGACTCCACAGCCTCTCTGGACAGGCTGCTCTAGGGCTCTGCCACTCTCACTGTAAAGAAATTTCTCCTCATGTTGAGGTGGAACCTCCTGTGTTCCATCTTTCATGCACTGTTCCTTGTCCTATCACTGGGCACCACCAAAAGGAGGCTGGCACCTTGACACCCACCCTTCAGATATTTATAGACACTGATCAGGTGCTGTAAGAGTTTAACACAAAGGCTAAACTCCCTGCTCCCTCAACACAAAAGTGAAGGGGAAAAGTAACACACAAAAATTAGGGCTGAGATAAAGAGATAAGAGTTTAATATAACATGAGATATCATAATCACAATGCATAATTACCTTAGCTAATAATTAATCTAATAATTCAATGCATGATTACCTTAGCTTAGCCAATTTGCAGAAGAAACACAGTGAAATATGGGGGGAGGGAAGAGAGCATAAAAGAGAAAGCCCAAACCAGCAGCTTCCCAACCGCCACCCATTCTGCCACTATGCCTGCAAAAAAAGAACCAACACCTAAGAAACCAGAACCCAGAAGCAGCAACCAGAACGGGAAGCCTTCCATGCTGCATTCTGAACTTCAAGCACCATAATAATACTTTGCTCCAGTTAGCACTTTCACTGTTTGAAGCTGGCATGACTGCTGCATGGTATGGATAACAGCAGCAGGTTCAACTCAATCCATGACAGATTCCCTCTCAGCCTTCTCTTCTCCAGACTAAACAGCCCCAGGTGTCTCAGTCTCTCTTCACAGCAGAGATGTTCCAGTCCCCCAGTCATCCTCATAGCTCTCCATTAGACTCTGCCCAGCAAACCCCTGTCTGCTTTGAATGTGAGAGCCCAAAGCTGGACACAGTATTGCAGGTGTGGTCTCACCATGGCGTGCTCTCCTACATGCTGATTCAAACATTCAGAAATGCTACCTGTATAAAAATCCAGCTGCAGCAGCTCTGCTATGACCTCAGATTGAAAATACAGAGGATGGTTTGTCTAGCTGCTCCCCACTCCTCTTTAGCCAGTTCTATTCACTGACTGAAATCAGAGCAACGTAGATTTGGGGCACTTTTTAGGATATTGTCTCTTTTGAGCACACAGGACTGACAGAGACTCCCCAGACCATTCCATTTCTGACTGGCTCCACTCCATGGATCCCATTAATTAAATGCTTTATTGACATTTTTGATGCTTTCCACTGTTCCCTGCTTTCTCTCTTTCTTTTTTTTCCCTCCTGAAATTCAGTGATTCAGTACATAGAAAATGCCCTCTACTTTTAATCCTGGCCACTTCATTCACATTCATTCTTAAGTCAAAGTCTTTAAATTGGTAAAATCCATCTTTGATGTTTACTTCACCCACGGATTTATGCTGCAGCCTCTCTGTGCCTTCATTTTTGGAGGCAAGCACAAACCCCTCTTATATGACTGTAAGTAGTACAAAAGGTGCAAGTGTCTGAACAGATGAATGTGTCTCATCCTGTAAAGACAAGCTGAGAGAGTTGGGGCTGCTCAGCCTGGAGATGGCTCCAGGGAGACCTTAGAGCAGCCTGCAGGAAAGCTGAGGAGGGACTGTTTATAAAGGCATGCAGCAACAGGACAGGGGACAATGGTTCGGNCATTGCAAGACCTTGTCAATAGTCCCTCCCCAGCCTTCCTGCAGGCCCCCTTCAGATACTGGAAGGCTACTATAAGGTCTCCTGGAAGCCTTCTCTTCTCTGGGCTGAAGAGCCCCAACTCTCTTAGCTTGCCCTCATAGGAGAGCTGCTCCAGCCCTCTGATATCTTTGTGACCCTCAAGATGAGGCTTGATGGAGCACTGCACAACCTCTGTAGTTTGGGATGTTCCTACTTACTGCAGTGGGGGTTGAACTAGATGACCTCCAGAGGTGCCTTCCAACCCAGTGCATTCTGTGATTCCAATGGCAAAGTTTGAGGTAGCTGCCCCATGGGTATTATTGGTGTCAGTTTTGATATTGTATTAAATCCTTTTACATTTCAACTTTTGGGTCTCCTCTCCTTTTTCTGAGTCTCCTTCTCTGCTGTGGAGAGGTCATTGGGTGATTGATAGAGCAACTGCTTGAGTTTAGTCCCAGGTGTGGGCTACATGTAGACACCAGTGCTGGTGCTCACCTTCCTGTGACATCTGAGGAAGAGTCAGTGAAAACAGCAGATGAGATGCTAGTGAGACTCAGTGGGTTGATGGGGTTTGTGCTCAGTTTTTGAGGGTTTTGTTGTGGGTTTGTTCTGGGGTTTTTTAGCTTTTCACGCAACAGAGAAGTAAAAGGTTGAAAATGTGTGCTGAGAGCTTTAAATAATGCAGAAAAGGGCCAGCTCTGTGTGGGTAAAAATGCTATCAACAGCTCTTTGAGTGATGTGAATTTGAGGGCCATGAAGATTAACAAACATTATAGATCACAGCCATTAGGATGTACTCCTGTTGCCCATGTGGTATATCTCTTCCCCATCTGGGGTCTGTGACAGCTTCCCAATAGTCCAGGTCAAGGCAAGCAGAGCTAGAGAAGGAGGCATACATTTGGAGAGGTGCTTGGCCCAACCTTCTGCTGTAGATCTCTGTAGCCCTTCCTGATCTGACCTACCAGTCAGAATCACAGAACGTTAGGGGTTGGAAGTGACCTCAAAAGATCATCCAGTCCAACACTGCTGCCAGAGCAGAGGCACAGGAATGCATCTAGGTGGGTTTTGAATGTCTCCAGAGGAGACTCCACAACCTCTCTGGGCAGCCTGCTACAGGGCTCTGCCACTCTCACAGTGAACAGGTTTCTCCTGTGTTCTGTAAAGGATTAACCCTCCTGGGGGTGGGCTGAACCTGACTTCAGGTCCTCCTGACTCCTCAGCCTTTCTGGGCAGCCTGCTCCAGGGCTCTGCCACTCTCTCAGTGAACAGGTTTCTCCTTGTGTTCCCATGGAACCTCCTCTGCTCCAGCTTGCTCCCATTGCCCCTTGTCCTATCATTGGACATTACTGAGCAGAGCCTGGCTCTGTCCTCCTGACACTGCCCTTCACATCTTTATGAATGTGAATGAGGTCACCCCTCAGGCTCCTCTTCTCCAAGCTAAAGAGCCCCAGAACCTCTGGCACAGGTAACCCCATACCTCTGTATGGCAAGCCTCAGCTGCAACCAGCACACCAAGGCAGAGGAACTCAGTACCTGTCCCTTGCCTGGCTTGTTTGTGGCCCTTCTGAAGCTTCCAGTCATGTTGGCAGGTTGGCAGGCTACAAGATGTGTGGTCTGATTCCTCACAACAGTGCTGTGGCCATGACAGAACTGTTAAAACACAGTTCAGAACATCTCTCAGGAGTAAAAAAAAAAAAATTTTAAAAAAGTTATATTTACTGGCAATTTTCATTTTGCAAAGGAAAAAAAAAAAGGAAAAAGAGAAAAATTAGTCAGTGTTAATGTCTGAGACTGAGCCCAGGCACCATAACCCATCAGTTTGATGATCTCTGCAACGCTTCCCTTGCAAGGCTTTCTCTGTGATTCTTCATGAGTAGCTGTACAGTCACTAAGTCTTATTTATGAGCAGGCAAGAAGCTCTGGCTAGCCTTGTCAGGTCTCTCATCAGATTCACAGGCTCGTTACAGCCACTAGCTGCTGAACATTAAGATACTTTTATCTCTGCCAACTGGGCTACAAACACATTTCCCACTCTCCCCCATCCCTTTGTCTCCTTCGTTGTCATTTATTAGTATGACAAAAACACTAAGGGGGAGGGGGGAAGCTTTTAAAATGCACTGCTGAAATACTCTAAACCTTCTAAAAAAAAACCCCTCACAACCTGAACTTCCTCACCAGTCCTTCAGAAAGCCAAGTAGAGGTATTTTTTTAATTGGTCTTCTTGGATATATGCCAACCAGGCAGACTGCTTCAAAATGGTAACATATTGACCTTTTCATGGGTACAAGATTATTTATCTGGCTCTTATTAGGGAGGGCTGTGGCATTGTCTGTTTAATAATGTAGTGATGGCTTTTCAAACCAATTTTCTCTCCAGAATTAGTGTAATCTGTGTCCTTTGGTGGGTTTTTTTGGTTTGGTTTTTTTTTTTTTTTCTTTGGGGAGTGTTGGGTTTTTTGTTTGTTTGGTTTTTTTCTCCTTACAGTGGATGTGTCAATGTCATGTATTAAGCAATCCCACTTTAAATTAGAAAGATTTGAAAGAGGCACTCAAATCAGTTTTAAAATCATAGAATTATAGAATGGGTTGGGTTGGAAGGGACCCCCAAAGGTCATCTAGTCCAACCCCCTCTGCAGTCAGCAGGGATGTCCTCAAATAGATCAGGTTGCCCAGAGCCCTGTTGAGCCTCACTTTGAATATCTCCAGGGATGGGGCCACAACCACCTCCCTGGGCAACCTGTTCTAGTGTTCCTTATCCTTATGGTGCAGAAGTAATTCCTAACAACTAATCTAAATCTGCCCTTCTCTAGCTTAAAGCCATTGCCCCTGGTCCTATCACTGCAGGCCTTTGTAAGCAGTCTCTCTCCATCCTTCTTG